>JABSTQ010009122.1:0-270339 GCA_013358835.2 Ixodes persulcatus
AAGCCGCAAACCAACTCAAACCCACAACGAGGCAAGAGACACAGACCAAACAGCCGAAGTATCCGCCCCTGTCCGCCCTCCGTCGAGTCCACGACTCCGAAGCCAACCGTCGCGCCGCAGCCATAGCCACAGCCGTTGAAGTCGTTTTTGAAAGTTTTCAAAGTTTGTAATAATTTTAAAAGTTTACTCTATACAAAAAAGTTATTTATCAATAATATATATCCGACAAATGTTCAGGATAAGTGGCACTGTCGCGCCTACTAACGGCCAGTAGAGTCCCTAACTCCTGGGCCGCGAAACGGCTTCAGTGGCCACTCTTTACGTAGTACTATATTTCTTTATGGGCGGCGTACGCTCCACGGTGTTTATTGCCGCGGTGATCAATGTTGCCCGCCGAGCCAGGCGGCCATCGACGGGTGGACGGGAGAGGGCGCTACGTGCTTGTCACAGTCGACGCTCTGGAAGCTACTTTATATGCACACGACCCTGACTTTGTGGGAATAACCGAAACATGGCTGAATGATAGAATAAATGACTCTGAAATTGTACCTCCTGGCTTTGCGATCATTAGGGAGGACAGGCCGACACAGGGTTGTGGTGTCGCCCTGATCGTTAAAGAATGTTTAAAATTTGAGCTCCTGAATGACGTTCCAGGCGCGGAGTCACTCTGGATTAGGGTCACATCGTACTCTCCAGCACTTATTATAGGTGTCATATACCGCCCCCTAACAGTAATGACTCTGTCCTTACAGCTTTAAGTGACTACGTGTCCACCCTCAAGAAAAAATACAGTCACCTAATTATTGCTTGAGACTTCAATTTGCCTCTGATTGACTGGTCTTGCCTCTTATCTCAAGACACCAATTGTTATAGTTCTGATATACTTGTTGATATGGCGTTTAGTTGCAACCTTCAACCAGTTGTTACAGAGTTTACACGTGTACAGGAAACTGCATCATCCCTGCTTGACCTTATCTTTGTTTCCGAGCCGATTGCATCCTGCGAATATGACGTCCGTGTACTCAAGGGTATTTCGGACCACCTAATTGTTATCTTTGGGCGCATCTGACCTAACAAGAGGGCCGCACCTTTGCCTGCTCGGGTGCAGCATTATGTTTCCGACTTTTTGAAAGCGAGTGCTGACTCTGTTTTTGACTTTCTTGAACTGGCCTTTGACTCTTTTGAAAATATGTGCTTTTCGAATAACTATAGTATTAATTAATTGTGGCTCTTCTTCAAGGACACTATTCATCACTGTCTGCATACATTTGTGCCGACTCGTAGCGTTGTGTCTAGAAAACGTAACCCGTGGATTAACCGCGAACTTTTGCATTTAACTAGACAAATTAAGCGATTAAATAGAAGTCGGCGCCTGTTGCAGACTTGAATGACAGGCTGAAAGTCATGATATCAAACGAAAAAGATAAATTGTTCAGCGTTACTTTGCACAACTTCCTCAAGTCATCACCAGCAAAAGTTTGGAGATACCTATCACCGAAGAAACACTCCGCCAGCTCTCTTTTTATATCTGATATTACCGTCAATGATCCCGGCATAATCATGGAATGCTTTAATGATTACTTCTCGAAAGTTTCTACCATCGACAAAGGTGATTCGCCGTGTATGACAGATGCCGTCAGCTTTTATCCCCTGCCAGATATTAACATTTCTAACGAAGGCTTCTTATCTTATCTTCTAAACCTTGATACTAAGAAGGGTGCTGGGGTCGACAGCATTCCCAATGCTTTTTTCGTCCACCACGCTGAGTGATGTGCAGAGTTTTTTACATAAATTTTGTGAAGAATCATTGTCCTCAGGAAAGTTGCCACATGACTGGAAGTCAGCCAAAGTCATTCCCATTCATAAAGATGGACCCCGTCAACTAGTTAGCAATTACAGGACAATTTCTATTTTATGTTCATGTTCGAAGCTAATGGAACACACTATTTTTAAACACATCATAAGCCACTTGGAACTCAACCGTTATTGTTTTTGTACCAACCAACATGGCTTTCGTAAAGGTCTGTCCACCACGACCCAGCTTATTGAAACGATTCATGAATTTCGTACCTCTCTTAACCGTACCAGGCAAATTGATGAAATATTTCTTGATCTATCTAAAGCTTTTGACAAGGTGTCTCACATTAAGTTGTTTGTAGAATTACAGTCCATCTTGAGAAATGATCATATAGTTAACTGGCTACGAGGCTACCTAGAATCACGATCCCAGTTTGTTGAAATTGGCGGTTCTCGATCTTCAGATGCTTCGGTAATATCAGGCGTTCCGCAAGGTTCCGTAATTGGACCCCTCTTATTCTTGATTTTCATTAATGACATTACTCGTAACATTCCTGTAAAATTACGCTTGTTTGCCGATGACGCCATATTGTACACTGAAGTCCGTGATGTAAATGACCAAGTGCAACTTAATACTTGCCTTCGCAAAATTCAGGCTTGGTGCTCGACCTGGCAAATGTCATTAAACACCATAAAAAGTGTCTCCATGCACATTACTCGCAAACGCAAACTTTTAACTTATCAATACGCATTGGAGAGTCATATCCTTTCAGACGTCTCCTCCTATAAGTACCTTGGAGTTTTCATTAGCAACAATTTACGCTAGAATACTCATGTTAACTACATAGTGCGTAAGGCACTGTCGAAGCTATGGTACTTTCGTCGAAATTTCAAAAAAGCTAGCGTAGATATTAAACTAACCGCTTATAAGACATTTATGCGTTCTACTCTCGAATATGCTGTGGTCGTATGGGATCCCTACACTGCACAGAATATTTCCTTACTTGAAAATGTACAAAAAAGAGCACTCCGTTTTATTTGAAAAAAATATGGTCGTCTTGACTCAGTCTCAGCCCTTTATGAGCAGGCAGGCTTGCCTACATTGCAGCATAGAACTAAGGTAGACAGATTGAGGTTTATGTTCAGTCTAAGTTCTGTTCATGTACACCTGAATAAATCTTTGTAAATAACACCACTTGGGGTCCCAAGATATCCTTCCAAAAATCGAAATAGCAGAGCCTTCGCCGAGTTCAGCTGCAGAATAGATGCTTTTAAGTACTCATTTTTTCCGCGAACAGTCATTGAGTGGAACAAGTTACCCGAGGTAATTGTTCATTCTTGCAGCTTGCCAGAATTTGTTGATCACTTAAACAACTACCTGTAGTTTTTTCCTTTGCTCAGTGTATATTATTTTTGTGAGCTGTGACTGTGATATGTAGGGCATATTATTTTGTTTCTTTCTTGTGTACCTTTTTGTTCTATTGGCGTGGTTGAACTTTGTATTTATGCTTCGTGGTGTAATTACATGAGAGCTCATTGTTCATTTTTAGGCACTGCCGGCTGTTGGACTGTTGTTTTTTGTATATTTGAAGTGTTTTTTTCACTTCTACCATGTCTCCTAATTGGAGTATGTAGTATTTATAAGTAAATAAATAAATAAACAACACATCACGTCCACTCAACAGTGCCGACTACAGTCACTTCACGACGATCCGACGGAATCAAAAAGGACATCGTTTTGGGGCACGCTTTAGGAATATCTTAATTTTATTAACAGCACCAGCTGAAAGGCAAAGGAACGGACACGACTGAGCTATTCTCCACCCCGGCCAAATAATCCTTTTTTGGCGAACACTCGCTCTCCGGAATTATCTCGAGGAATAAAAGTTGTTGTTGTTCGCGAAATTGCGTCGAGGGTCGTTCGAAAGATCGAACACCAGCCCTAGTTCTCACAGTGCAAGATAACACAAATAAACACAAAAATGGTACGCGGAAACTTTCAAAAACTTTATGTTCTTCGTTCATGCTGGAAATTGAACTAACTGTGTGTCGAAGTATTTTATACATTTTTTGTTGCTAATTCTATTTTAAGTTTTGTTTTTAACAGTGTAAATTGAACTGCAAGCAGATTATTATTTTGAATTTGCTGCACAAATTTCATTGCTGGTGCCTGTGGCTTCGTCAAGCTGTCCTTGTGGCAGCATTTTCGACACGCCTCCAGTATTATGTGTACTTAGTACCTGACGAAAATGAGCAAATAAAATAAAATAAATTAAAAAAAACGCGAAAATTAAATTTTCTCACCTTCAAGGAACATGCGCGTGATCCCTAATATTTGTAAAACGACTTGGTACCAACAAGACAAAGAAATGTGGTACACGTGGTTCGAAACAGCCTCGCGGGCAGTAAAGTGGGGTTCTGTGTTCCGGATATACCACAACATAAAACTGTATATAAAGATTTTCTGCTCCTGAAGCTTGAAGTTCTTTTAGATACAGGACAACCTCAGTTCTGCTTTTTACGGGTGTGCTTGGTTTTGATAAAAAAAAAAAAAAACATTTCAGGGGTTTAATCTTGTGTATTCTTTCTTCCGGCATTTGCCGAAAACACGTAACCCTATAGTTATATCTGGATCACTGGGGTTAACAAAATCATAAACATAACCCCCTCCCTTCTCTACACCGCACACAACCTCAGTCCTTCCTGCCTCATGACAACCATGCCATGAGCATCCGAACTTTTTCATGAAACAAATGCGTGTTCTCTATCAATCAATCTACCTTGTAGATGTATTGACGAAGAACGCACTTAGGGAGGTCGGTGGACAAGTGAGCCTTAAGGAGCCATGACATGGTATTTATGCTCGCCGAGGTTTTATTTGATCATGACCTACAAGAGCTTAACTAACCAGTACACGATTTGCGGCTCGAAATTTCTTTTATTTCCGCTTGGAAACAGCCTGATCAAAAATTGGCCGGTTTCAGTCGCGCTCACTCTCTTTTCCACGGTCATGTGGCGTTCAAACTAAAGCGTACCAATATATACAAAGTCGTGGGTCATCTAAGGTACACATTCAATATCAAAAATAGAAAATAATAGAACCCTTTTTTTGTGGCCTCCAAGGAGAAGCAAATACGTTGATCGAAACGATTGTTGTACAGACCACAGCAAGTACAAGACTGCGTCATTTTCAATATGGGGACGTACCGAGGGCTGGACGACGCGATGGCGGCACACGACGGACTAACGTTGCGACGGGCGTGCGGCAGCTACTTCGAAAGTGCCGTTCAGCGTACCGGCCATTCGACCTTCAAGTGTAGAACATGGAGTGGAAGGCATATAAGTGCAAAGCAATCGCACGACAAACGATGCACACAACTTCGTCGTCGTCGTCATCTGCTTTACGCGCCGAAGAAGCGGAGAAGAAAAAGAAAGGCGGTCGGGTGCAGCCACGTGACTTCCGGCAACTCTGCCCTTTCTCCCTCCTCAGGTACACATCGTCCACATGTCGCAAACATGAGCTTCCGTGGTCATGTTTCGGTTTCGGTTTCAAGCAGTTGGATTTATCGGCTTTATAAGAAATATACGTGACTCTAGCAAAATATAGATTGGGTAGTCTCCTGGTACCATATTAAATCGCCTGGCAAAACAAAATATTTTGGAGGTGTCAGTGTCCAGTTAAAGAAGTCATGATAAAAACGTATCGACCTCACTTTAATTTTCTTATATTCATTCAGGCCCAAAGATGCGGTTTCCGAAGTTTTGCGGCCAAATATTGCTGGTCTGGATTTCACAAACCGCGTTTAAAATTCATGATTTTGATGATTCTGAGCCGATCATAAGACACTGTGTGGGAACCAGAGGCAACAAACGTCATTAAAGAAAGACATAAAGTGTAACAGAGATTCCTATTTATTCCATGTTCAAACAGCAAATTGAAAATGATAAAGAAAAATATTCATCTTTTGACGCTATGATTATTCGCACGAAAATAGATCACGTGATAGCGATTCGGTTTCGGTTTCAAATGCATCCGGGTCTTCTGCCGCTTGGTAATCATAGTAGGGTAATCATAGCAACGGTGGCTGCGGTGGCTCTATCGGCTGCTCGATTGCTTGTCGTTTCATAGCTCCTCATCCTTTGTTCACGGAATATTTAAGTATTGTGCTTGGTGTTTATAGTCGCTCGCGTGTGTTGTGTGCGCGTGTCAGCGGCCGCCATGCCAACCGTGTGCATTATGAGACACTGCTGCAAAACGTACAGTAGCGCAGACGACATACGGTTTCATAACGTGCCGCGCGAGCCACATCGTAGGTCCTGGGTTTTCGGAGCCTTTGACCGCGATGGTCCGGACGACATCAGGCGCATACGTGGTATGGCGCCTGGAACGCGTCTACGACTGGTGTGTTTAGCGTCCTATCCTGTCCCAAGTGGCTACAAATGACGTCACAAAAGCCGGAGTGTCATGCTGTTGGATGTCGCGATCCTGGCGGTTGGTCGTAGAAATTCTGGCGAAATGCACGAGCGAACGCGAGTGTCGCGGTCGTCAGGGCGTCCCAACTTCTGCCTGCTGAAGCTTCCGTGGACTGTCCCACCAGGGAGTGATCTGCAGCAGAACAGGCGGCTGCAACATCCACCACCGCTGTTAAGACACCGCCAGGATAGCGGCCGGTGACAGCATGACATTTTTACGACGCCACCAGGCGGAAATCGAGGAACCACTTGTTTGAACGCGGTAAACACACCAGTCGGAACGCGATCCAGGAACCATACACGTGGGTCATGTCCGTTCCGACCACTTTCTTCCGATGGACTACGAGATTAATATTCAGGTGCTGAAAAGCCCCGGCCTGGATTTTGGAAGAAGCCACTGTTTGATGTTACAGACAGGATATAGTTCAGCTTCAACGTGTTTCTGTTGACAGTCGGTAATAACACAAAGCATATCTGGTAGCTTTCTGTCTTAATGCCATGATTGTATCCTCTCCTTCGTCGTTTTAATCAAAGCTCAAGAGCCCACTGTCTGCAAATTCTCACTGACCCATATTTTTCATCACAAGCACGATGGGCATTGCCCATTAGGAATGTGTAACTGGCAACAAAATTTTAGCGCTCACCAAGTTTATGCGGAGCGCAAGTTCGTCTGCTTCTTGCACAAGGGTTGCGATGATGTCAGAATGCCGAGCTCTGATTGGCTGATCGAAAAAAACAAATAGCGGGAAGATTTCAAGAGATCTAACATTGAGGTCTACCCACTCTCCTTTTAATCAAAGCCAATCAGAGATCGGCGTCGTTCTCACGTCACCACAACTCCTGCTCAAAATGCAGACGACCAGCGCTCCGCATAGGAAACACAAAAACTGTTACGTTTCTTATGGTAGAGCTATCCTAGAGGCAGCCGAGCAAAGGCTTCGTGACGTGGCACTCAACAGGCCATCTAGAACTGCTAAGTGAATATGCCATTGTTAAACTTCATCCAGGAGAGTTTTGCCATAAGAAAAAAGATTGGGGTGTGTTTATGTTCCGACAGCCTAGGACTTATTCTGCCTCAACGGGCGACTTGTCTCCCAGCTGTATATGAGAAGTTTAGCCAGTACAGTACAACCGCTAGTCTGAAGTCTTTAACGTGAACCACGCAGTAGTGATACAGAACCGCACGCCGGTACGATGCTCATCCAGATCGAAACGGGCAGGGGTGGAGATTGAACCCAGAATCCCTGGGTTCTGCAGCGCGAGCTTGCATTCCACGTGTTCCGAGCTGGTGTGCGCTAGCCCACTCGGCCACCGATCCCCCTGTTCCCACAAGAACACACACAATTATTGTGTTCTGTATACGTTTGATGAGCACCGTACGTGGTAGTTTAAAAGCATACCTTATTTACATCAATTCTAGTGCAAGGGCGCTTCCTGAAACCCCATAGTGCCACTACATCCTAATGCTGCACATATTTCTGGAGATAGGATGTAGGGCAAAATATTTTAATGATGTTCATCACCCAATACTTTGTTTACCTGTTTTTTGCAAGCCCAGAAATGGATATTCAGGCATTTTCAGTGTGGTTTTTATGACGAAAATAATCCCTGGAGAAGGGGAACAAGAGGGACAAAGGACAAACACAAATCTCCAAACCCAGCTAGGTGACTGGTGCGCGACCGAAAAAATCCGCCTGGTCCGGGTATCGAAACCGGCACCTCTCCATTACAGGTGGAGCGCTCTACCAACTGAGCTAACCAGGAGTTAGACGTCAGTAGAGCAAACGGGTTTTATCAGCTGCCACCAGTCTAATACCAACAAGGGTGAAGCTTGCAATTTAAGGTTATAATTATAATGCAATTAAATGCAAAGGTGCAAGCGAAGCTGATAAAACCCGTTTGCTCTACTGACGTCTAACTCCTGGTTAGCACAGTTGGTACAGCGCTCCACCTGTAATGGAGAGGTCCCGGGTTCGATACCAGGACCAGGCGGATTTTTTCGGTCACACACCTGTCACCTAGCTGTGTTTGGAGATTTGTGTTTGTCCTTTGTCCCTCTTGTTCCCCTTCTCTAGAGATTATTTTCGTCATTCTTGTCCAGCTCGCTTGCACCTTTGCATTTTATTGCATTGTAATTATAACCTTAAATTGCAAGCTTCACCCTTGTTGGTGTTAGACTGGTGGCAGCTAATAAAACTCGTTTGCTCTACCTGACGTCTAACTCCTGGTTAGCACAGCTGGTAGAGCGCTCCACCAGTAATGGAGAGGTCCCGGGTTCGATACCCCGACCAGGCGGATTTTTTCGGTCGCTCATCAATCACCTAGCTGTGTTTGGAGATTTGTGTTTGTCCTTTGTCCCTCTTGTTCCCCTTCTCCAGAGATTATTTTCGTCATTCTTGTCCAGCTCGCTTGCACCTTTGCATTTAATTGCATTATAATTGGTTTTTATGTTCACGTAATGGCTGTAGGTTTTTTCTAGTCGAAATAGTAAGTAAAGTATATAATAGTGTAAATAACAAATAGCTCGATTTTAGCGCAGTGTTGTTACATAAAGGGATATGTCATCATAAACAGTAAATTTGAAAAATGTGTTTAACTTCTGATTTTATTGTACGTGACGTTCAGCTTTTAAGAAATTAAAACTGAGTAATGATTTCACTCAGTTACTATTCGAGCCAGTGATGAGTAATGGTACTTGGCTTTTGTATACTGCCGTGTATCTGTCTGGGCAACGTTAGACACGCAGCAGCTCGTTAACTAAGCCCCCCCCCCCCCCCCAATCCGGTAAACCGGTAAAACGGGGTCACGCCGTCACAGTAACAGCCCCAGCAACCATCCCTCCGACTTATTTTCGGAGATGCTCATTCTGAATGCGAAAAGAGAACCGAAAATACCGCGTGCCTACCAACCCGCATGCGCTGCGGCAACTACCACGCGAAGCGCCCAAAAAGCGAAGGCAACTTTCTGCTGGTCCGAGTTGCTCGCAGTGACGACTCCGGTCGGGGCTTTATATTTTCGGCGCCTGAGCGGGAAGAGAGCTGTCAGACTCTGCTCGTCGTTGTCGTCGTCCCACTTGTCCGAGACCAGAAGGGGCCTCGTAAAAACCATCGTTCGCCCCGGAAATGTTTAACTGCCTCGTTTTATGTGCATCGGGATGTTTACTCCACGTGCCTGTTTACGTGGCTAAGGCTTCTGTTCTATTTGTTTGATGTTATAACGAATAAAATTAACAAGAACGTTTTATTCGTTTTTTTTTTTATTCGTAGTTTTCTCAAACTATCTTTTTATACGGTGTGTGAACTATTTGAGTTACACGTTTGGCGAAATGCTTCCTACCCTACAACAAACTTTTTTCTCGAGCATCCAAGGAAAAGGACCAGGTTGTTTCGCAACTTCTTTCGGTGTCACCACAAAAATATCATTCGTACCTTTTACGCAAGTTCTCGCTTGTGATATCTTATCGCAAAGCCAAACAATCTGCAACTATATCTCAAACTACAGTTTGGGTTGAAAAAGGCTTCTTGCACTTTTGGAAAACTCTTTTCACGACGAAACGAACCACAAGCGAATGCTTTATGTCGGAACCGCTGAGAATTCGTCGACCGTTGCCAGCATCTAGGATTTTCCGTTGCTAACGTTCTAAGCCTACAAAAGAGAGCCGATCACCCTCGTGGCGTTTCAGGGAGTGGCCGCCAGGGCGGCAACACAGTAGCTGAAAGTTGTCAATACCAACCCTGTATCGGTGTACCCTGGAACTACAGTGTTCCGAAGCAGAAGCGTAGTCTATCGCGGGAGCCGCCGGCTGAATGGTGTTTCACGTGGCATATGAATGTTAACATAACAAAAAACAAGTTTATTACTTTCAATCGATTTAAACACTACATTCCTTTCTACTGCATCAACTCAATTTCTATATTTTAAGCTTCCTCCTCTGAGTACTTGGGCGTAACTTTTCTAGAATATCTCACTTGGAATGCTCATATAGATAATATAATGACCAAATTATTGAGCATTTTACGTTTCCTTCGACGGTGTATTTACCAAGCTCAATAGAATGCAAAACTAGTGGCATATCAAACTTTGGTCCTATTCAAACATAAATATGAAAGTACGATATGGGCCCCTCATCTCACATATATAACTGATATATTGGAGTCAACTCAAAAGAAAGCCGTCCGCTTCATTCATCAAAATTATTCTGTCATAAGTATTATTTCTCAGTTCAAGTCAATTTTCAACCCAGATCTTCCGCATGCTCGCCGTAAACTTTCTCGTCTTTTGTTTTTTCCCGAGCTCTATTACAAGATGTCATTGTTCGTGTTCACCTATTGCAAACAACCCTCATATATTTCTCTTCAACACTCCAAGAAGGTCTAACGGTTCGAACTATTAGATTTTATGTCACACCTCTCGCTCCATCAAATACTAACTGGGGCCCTCCCACAAAGATTATCGCTACAAAATATGACAAATAATATTTCATGAAAAATGTAAGGCCATCGCTTCTGTATAAGCATTTCTTTTACTTTTTAATTAGAATTATTTATCATCGTGTTTAAACCTTGAGACTGGGAAGAAACCTTAAAGATAAATTAGAAAGGGCAGAAGGAAGGTGATAGTCAACTGTCTCAAACTCAGCTAACAGAATTTATTTCATACAACGCTTTTATTTCCTTCTTCCAAAGTCATCCGCAACGTTTAAAAAAAATGCAAGCTTTGTTTTTAAGGTGACTTATATTCTATGCTAGCGCTATTCACCTGCGTACGTGTATTGTTTATTTGTGTGTATTCGGCATTTGTTGCCAAATAAATAGTATTTGTTTTTAGACATGGAGCTTTTTGTTCTCATGTTTTTAGCTTTCGAATTCCCCCCCCCCCCCCTTTCACTGCCGAGCTGAAACCTCCCTGAGCGTTGCACCCGGGGCGATCCCCCCCCCCCCCCCCTTATCATGTTATGCCAATGTACATACTTGTTCGAAGCATACGTTCGTATGAAGAAAACATGCGTAGAACATGACAGATACTTCTGTCCTCATGAATGCAGCGAACACAGTGTACTTTGTGTGATGTACACGCAGTGTGACTGAGGCTTAAAAGGCAGACGAGTGTCCTCAGCATATTTTCGTCTTCCATAACTCTTTCCCGTGTTCGTCGTCTAAGCAGGTCCGCCTTGGTCGCGCAGCAAGCCGCCGTAACGCAACGGAGCGTCTTCACCACTGTGCCGTGGTGTAGTGCGGAGAAGGGCGCTGCGGGTACATGGGAGGGAGGTCTTGCCGGCCAGGAAATGATTCGGGGAGGTGGGGAAGCGTGGCGGCTGAGCTGAGCGAGGCCGGAGAGGGAGGGAGGTCGCGAGCCACCGAGTCGCGAGGAAAGGCTGTCTTGCCCAACGAACCGTCGCAGATGAACAAGGCGGCAGAGACTCCGAGGCGCCAAATGCCGGCATGGCGACGTATTATTATTCCACTACCTTGCAAATTCTTTTCTCCTCTATATTTTGTTTTTTGCGTTGCCGTACGAGTTTTGCCATTTTATTGCTAGATATTTCAGATAGTCGGCGATAGGTTAAAAAGGCTCTCAAGGGCTTTATATCAAGTTTGTTTTTAATGGCTTATTGTTTGTTTTGCTTTAGTCAATAAAAATGGCCAGTTCTAGACGGCAAGCAGTGTTGCGGAGTGGCCACTCCGGAGTTGGAATGATTGCGGAATCATTCCCTACATTTACAACCCCGGAACGGAATGGGAATGAAACGGAGGCATTACTGGGTGGAATGGAATGGGAATGGAATTAAATCCCTTTTGCTCGGAATGGAGTGGGAATGGAATGGGCTCGGTTCTTATGCGAGCTGTGTCGATTATCCTCTAGGGCCTACGGGCTGATGGCGCAATTCGCTAGCGCATGGTAAGTGGCTCTTGAAACAGCATTATTGCACTAGAGGTGACTGACGGCTTGACTGTCTCACAGGCTTATCCTCCTTAGAGGTTGAAAATGGCGCGCCCTCAGTAAAGCAACCACTCTGAATAGTTGTAGACAGACAAGGCGTCTTTTATGGCGCCGCGAGGTGTGACAAAGAGGCTCTTGTAATCATGCGTGATCAGAATTTACCTTTTAACCAGGGTATCGAACCGAACACAAACCAAAAACCGAAGCAAAACCGTTATTTTTAACTGAACCAGAAAACAACTGCCACCGAAGTTTAGAATTGCATATTGCACCCGACACGGACCGGTACAATAACTTCATGTGGCGGTTACCGGTTAATCAGAAACAGTTTGGCGTAATAAAATGTAAGCCGCGCCTTGTTGCGGGTGGCGGCGTGTACAGATACTTGAGGTCGGTTAACATTTCTGTAATGAGCCGCCAAAGACTGCCGCCGCGAAGCGGCATAAACGTGGGGCGGCGGGTGGGTTAACACGCGCCCTAGTGATACACGAGCGAAGTGGGTGAGCTTTTTGTTTACACTGTGTTTCTTTTCGATAAACATCGTTTCTCTAAGCTGAGCCTCCGCTTTCTCTAAACTGAGCCTCCGCTTTCTCCTAACTGATCCTCCGCTTTCTCTAAACTGAGCTTCGATAAAACGTGCCCATTCTCTAAAACGTGTTTCGATGAAATGGCGTTCGACCAACCGTAGTAAACTCGTGCTGGCGCCGTATACCGATTGCACTTTGTCAGCGGTTTTTTCTTCTTGCCGTAGTGGATGGAGATTTGGGGCAGGTATATTCGGCGTCGCTTCTAAACAGCGCACAAGCGGTGCTGTCGCGGAAGTATTCGAAGCAGAGAGCAAGATAGGTTCTTCTTGTGCCATGCACAAACTAAACATTTTTAAGGCCTTATCAGACAAACAACACGCTAACTATGTATCTGCGGGGTGTAAATGATCTGTTTGTGAAGAAAGTAGGTGGTTTTAATCGTTGACGCCTGTTGCGACTCGCGAGCCTTTTACGCTTGATTGCGCGATCTTTCTCTGCAGTGGCACCAAGTGCCACAAAGCGGTTTGTGCGACGACACCTCGGCTTAGCAGAATGGGTGCTTTGAGGGAGTGTTTTCATACATTTTCAGTCGACTTCGCGTTTGATAACGTCAGCAGCTTTATGCTAACTCTTTCCAGTAACAATGTGGATGTCAATGGCCCCTTTTTATGTTTAGGAATTAAAGGAATGGAATGGTGGAGTTAGGCCATTCCAGGAGCGGGAATGGGCCCAGTGTCTTCATTATTTATTTATTTATTTTTTATTTATTCGTTACCTACATTTCTCCCTGGGGGCATTATTGTAGAGGGGTGACTTACATATAAACACGAAAAATACACAAATGAAAATAAAAACAATGTCAATACATGCCGACTTCTGCTACAAGTGATACAATGTGCAATCACAAAAACACCTCAACACAACATACACGTATCTACTATAAGCTTACTAGCACCAGCACAATGCAAAACAATACATTAGTCAGGGTTCATTCTCGTGTAAGTTACGACTTAAAAGAAAATCAAAAGTTTCATCCGAAGCCGAAACCACAGCTTCGGGGAGTCTATTCCACTAATTTATTGTTCGTGGGGAAAATGACGATTGAAAAACAGATGTGCGGTATACTATTTCTCGTATTTTCTGGAAAGTAAAAGTAGTTTTTTTTTTATGTAGATGTTCCTATCAATGCCGGTACGTTCACAAACCACTTCATTCAGAAAAGAGTACCTTGATAACCTCCGGCGAAGTTCGAGCAAGTCCCATGAGAATGATTTTTTAATGTCGTGTCACTGATATCAAAATGATAAGAGTTAGTAACAAAACGGACATAGAAATTTTGGATGGCCTCAAGTTTATTAATTAAGGTTTTAGTGTCGGAATCCCATACTACAGCTGCATATTTTAAGAGGGAACGTACATTAGAAATGTATAGTATTTCTTTGGCGTAACGAGGTGTCTGTTTAAAGTTTCTCTTTACAAAGTTAAGTACACGTCCCGCTTTCATTGTTATAAAAATGACATGACTACTCCACGTTAGGCTAAATGAAAAAATAACACCCAAATGCTTCACATTCTTTGCGAAGGTAATCTGATTTGCATCTAGATAGTAACTAGTCTATATGTTTAGACGCTCTATGCTAAAGCGGTTACAATTACACTTTGCAAAGTTCAGTTTCATTTTTCCATTTATTGCACCATGTGAGTATTTGATCAAGATCAGATTCTAAAGTTAGAGCATCGCCCTGATTATTTATATCCCTGTATAACACAATCATCTTTCTATAATTTTGTTTTGGATGTAGTTGCGTAGTATATCATTTATGTAGGTTAAAAACAAAAGCGGACCAATCACGGACCCTTGGGGAACACCCAACGTTACTCAAACAAAGCAAGATTCTGAGCCATTAATGACTACTTTTCGGGAGCGACCAGTTAAATAGTCTGCTATCCAACCAAGGACAGAAACAGGTAAACCTAAAGATGAGAGTTTTAAAAGCAATAAAGAGTGTGGCACGGCATCAAATGCCTTACTAAAATCTAACATTATACAATCAACCTGTTTCCAAGAATCAAAAGAACAAAACACATCGTACGAAAATTCGACTAACTGAGTGACGCAAGAGAAGCCTGCGCTTAAACCATGTTGAAACTGTACAGAAATTATTTGTTTGCAAATGATGAAATAGGTTAGAGTAAATTACATGTTCAAGAGTGTTGCAACACGCGCTGGTTAGTGAAATGGGTCTATAGTTGGAAACCAAAGAACGGGGACCAGTCTTATGCTAAGGAACAACATTCGCAAATTTCCATTCGCGGGGCAGTTTATTTGACAGTAGAGATAAATTAAGCAAGACAACCAGACACTTGGCAATAATGGGTGCATAATATTTCAAAACAGAACAAAGTATATGATCTGGCCCAATGAAAGAGTTAGTTTTTAGTTCAGAATGAAGTTTCACAACTCCATCATACGATACAGTGATATCTGACATAGCCTCCAGATTACAAGAAGCTGGTTCCGAAAGTATGTTTATTGTAGTAACTGCAAAAAAACACCTAAAATTAATCATTAAAACAGTTCGTTTTGTCGACATCATTAATGCCATAACCTTGTCCAGCTAAAATAAGAGGGATAGTACTATCTTCTCTATCTTCTTTGCCATTAGATTTAACAAACTTCTACATGTCCTTAGGACTACGCCTCAGCTTTTCACGTATGGAGGAGCAAAAGTGATCTTCGGCACTTTTTTATTTTCGGCCTAATTTCCTTCCCCAGAATATCTAGCCTGTTAAATATTTCATCAGTCCTCTGGCTCAGGTACCCCCGAAAGAGGCGACATCTTCGATTCAATAAGCGCTTGATCTCGTTGGTAATCCACGGCTTGCTGTGTTTTTTTTTTTTTTACCCGAAATGATTCTGATGGTATGTGGCAATCAATAAGCGAGAGTACCTATGTTGTTTTATAATAAATTTCAAAGATCTTCAACACTGATTGCCACAAACTCCTCAAATGTATCTTCCAGGTTATGCGTAATCAAACCGTAATTACCTTTATCGAAAATCTGCACCTTTCGAGGTGGGGAACGCACGACCATTGGTCGTCCAAAACACACTTTAGCTGGGATACCGTCATGGTTGTCGTGTCCAGTGACTATGAAAGAAGAGAACGAGGACAGTCACGGGACACGAGCAGTTGAGAGACGCCATAGATTAAAAAGAACGCACGTTTGTCTCCAGGCTCGTCTCATAGGTTGTCTAAGGTCCACTCACGGTACGCGACATGGTGGCAGCTTTTGAGTGATCAACCACGCGACCTCGAAGACGCCTGCGGTTGGTTTCCGATGGTCAGCACGGCACCACCGGGAGGGACGCCGTTCTTCCGATGGTCAGCACGGTCAGCACGGCACCACCGGGAGGGACGCCGTTCTTCAACCCGTTTGCCGTGGAACTTCCTGAGAAGCTCGACTTCAGGGACCCAAACGACTGGAGAAGGTGGATAGCACGATGGGAGCGCTATCGCATCATATCTGGGCTACATCTACGAGACCAAATAACCCAGGTAAACACATTTCTTTACGCAATGGGACGAGAGGCCGAAGACGTGCTGTTCTCACTGAAGTTGTCTACAGACGAACTAAACGTCTACACAACAGTGAAAGACAAGTTCGAAGCGCATTTTATTCCTCATACGAACGTCATCTTTGAGAGAGCAAGGTTCAACATGAGGAAACAAGAGGCTCACGAGACAGCGGAGACTTTTATTACCGACTTGCACAAGATGGCAGACACCTGCGACTACGGAAGCCTCAGGGAAGATCTGATCAGGGACCGGCTAGTCGTAGGTCTCTTAGACAAGAAATTAAGTGAAAAGCTCCAGCTCGACGCAAAACTCACGCTACAAGGAGCGATTGCAGCAGCTCGTAACTCCGAAACAGTCAAACGCCAACAACACGAGCTCCGTGGTCACGAGGCAGCGCGTACCGACGTGGACGAAGTTCGCAATCGAAGTGCCCGTGATAGCCCAGCACACCGCGAGCATTCAAAGCAACAGACTGCGTATGAAACATCGTGGTCCTGCAGATGGTGCGGCGGCGCATCGAGGCACAACAAGGCGCAATGTCCCGCAAATGGGAAGAAATGCAACGGTTGTAAGAAAACCGGCCATTTCCAAGCGGTTTGCATGACCAGAGACCGTCCAACACACGTACGCTCAAGCAATCATGGGAGGCAAAAGAAGTCCGTCGTGGACGAGCTCTTCGTGGGACAGGTGCTCCACTCAACGAACGGCCAACCATGGACAATAAGAGCCAGAGTGGGACAAAATACACTGACTTTCAAGGTCGACACCGGTGCGGACGTAACGGCGATTCCGGCCACGGAATACGATGAGCGCGCCATGGGTACCCTTACGGTCGCCAACGAGAGACTCCTCACAGCCGGAAGATCGCACCTCTCTACCCTTGGGCAGTTCATCTCGACCATCCAGTGGAACAACAAGATGACCCAGCAGAAAATATTCGTTGCTGAAGGTCTCCAATGCGCGTTATTGGGGCGCCCAGCGATTCAAGCCTTCAACGTGCTTCCTACACTGCACGAGGTCAGCACCGGCAGCCACTGTCCGGAGGAATACGAGTCGCTTCTCGAGGGTCGCCTGGGAACAATGAAGACGGAATACAAAATCGCACTTCATCCAGATTCCAAGCCCTTTGCGATAACATATCCTCGACGCGTGCCCATCCCGATCCTGCCAAAAGTTCGCAAGGAAATAGAGCGAATGCTGGACATGGGAGTGATCCAGAAAATAGAGCACGCAACGGAATGGTGCGCGCCAATGGTAGTCGCAAAGAAAAAAGACGACAGCCTGAGGATCTGTGTTGACTACGCAGAACTCAACAACCAGATTGTCCGGGAACGCGTCATCATGCCCACAGTTGAAGAGAACTTGGCGAAGCTAGCTGGAGCACGTGTATTCAGCAAACTGGATGCAAACGCGGGATACTGGCAGGTTCCCTTGGCACCAGAATCCAGGGAACTGACAACTTTCATCACGCCCGTAGGACGCTTCCAGTTCCAACGTCTGCCGTTTGGTATTTCCACGGCACCTGAATTTTTTCAAAAAGAGATGCTCCGAATTCTCGAAGGCATACCAGGTCAGGTATGTCACATGGACGACATACTGGTGTTCGGGCATAGCAGGCAAGAACATGACACGAACCTCAAGGAGGTGCTTCGACGTCTACAGAATGCAGGAGTCACCCTGAACAAGAACAAATGCGAGTTCACAAAGAACAAAGTAAAGTTCTTGGGGCACATCCTGGACAGCACAGGCATTGCTGCTGACCCAGATAAGACATCAGCTGTCATCAAAATGCCAGCACCCGAGAACCTGAAGGAGCTGCGATCATTTCTAGGAATGGTCAACCACTTGGCGAAATTCCTTCCTATGATGGCACAAAAGACAAGGCCGCTGAGGGACTTGCTACACAGCGATGCAAGTTGGTACTGGGGCGAACCACAAGAGACTGCCTTTCAGCAAATCAAAACAGAACTCTGTTCGACTCCAGTCCTCGCTTACTACAACCCTCAAGCGCACCTCACTCTTTCATCAGATGCATCATCATACGGACTTGGATCCGTACTGCTACAAGAAGGCCAAGATGGCAACAGACTTCCAGTGGCTTACGCTTCTCGATCCATGACGGAAGCAGAGAAAAAGTACGCTCAAGTGGAAAAGGAAGCGCTCGCTGTCACATGGGCGTGCGAACACTTCCGAATGTATTTAATAGGACTGAGGTTCCATGTTGAAACGGACCACAAGCCGCTGGTGCCACTATTTTCAACAAAACGACTAGACGAAATGACGCCACGTCTGCAGCGCTTGCGGATGAGGATCCTGGAGTACGACTTCACGATATCGCACACACCAGGAAAGGAGATGCACACCGCCGATGTACTATCGCGGAAACTCCATGCATCTCAAGCAAGTCAGGCAGACAAGGAGGAGACATACG
This sequence comes from Ixodes persulcatus, assembly GCA_013358835.2. Classification (NCBI taxonomy): domain Eukaryota; kingdom Metazoa; phylum Arthropoda; class Arachnida; order Ixodida; family Ixodidae; genus Ixodes; species Ixodes persulcatus. The sequence continues at coordinate 18,750 of JABSTQ010009122.1, forward strand.
TAAAAGAGTACGAACTTTTAGCACTCGAGCTCCTGCCCGCGTCATCTGAATTAATCGACAAACTCAGGTCCGAATTGAGTAAGGATGCGACCACGGCACGTATCATGCTTTACTGTCAAAGCCAATGGCCTGCGCTCACAATGTTACCACCAGAAGCCAGGAAGTACGGGAGCGTAGCATCGGAACTCACCACTGTTCAAGGGCTGCTAATGAGGAACAACCGACTCGTCATTCCACCGGTACTACGACAAGACATTCTCGAACGCCTGCACAGCGGACACCAGGGCATCGTAAGATGTCGAGCCAGGGCAAGGGACTCCGTTTGGTGGCCAGGCATCAGTCAGCAGATGCACGACTACGTCAACCTGTGCCCCACCTGCCAGAAGTTCCGCCGACCAGGTACAGAGCCCATACTTCAGACACCTCTGCCTGAACGTCCCTGGCAAGAAATCGGCATGGATCTCTTCCTGTTGGACGGAAAAAACTACTTGGTAGTTATTGATTATTTTTCCAAGTTCTTTGAGCTTAAGCAGATTCACAAGACGACATCAAAAGACGTCATCAGAGCACTTAGCGAAATATTCGCGCGATTCGGAATCCCGGAGGTGATTCGCTCTGACGGTGGACCCCACCCAGTTCACATCGAGCGAATTCAAGAGGTTCACTCACGAGTGGGTAGTGCGACACGTGACGTCCAGTCCCTACTACCCTCAAAGCAATGGCGAGGCGGAGAGAGCAGTGCAAACCGCAAAGAACTTGCTGAGGAAGTCAAAAGACCCTGCACAAGCTCTTCTGGCTCACAGGACTACCCCGGGGAAGGAGGGCTATTCGCCAGCGGAACTTTTGATGGGGAGAAGACTGAGGTCTACGGTTCCTTCATCACCGCGACTTCTGACGCCCAACTGGAAATACACTGCTCGCTACAGGCAGCGTCACAAGGTTGTGAAGGCCAAAGAAGCGAGACACTACAACAAGCGCCATAGGGCGAGACCCAGAGCCGAACTGACACCTAGATCAGCAGTCTGGATGCATGCGGGCGCTGCTCACCAAGGCGTTGTGTTACAAGCTAGCGAACCACGGTCGTACATAATACAGACTGATGACGGGGCGCGACGCCGTACAACCAGACATCTACAACCTGCACCACAAGACATGACACCGAGCGTGGTCACTGACAAGGGACCACCAGCTTCATTTGCAAGCAACAACGCGTTGGTTACCAGAAGCGGAAGGGTTTCTAAACCACCGGAACGTTATGGACAATAGAGCACAGAAGGGAAGGTGTCGTGTCCAGTGACTATGAAAGAAGAGAACGAGGACAGTCACGGGACACGAGCAGTTGAGAGACGCCATAGATTAAAAAGAACGCACGTTTGTCTCCAGGCTCGTCTCATAGGTTGTCTAAGGTCCGCTCACGGTACGCGACAATGGTCACTTATACCAGGAATCGGTAAGACAGATTGAACTAAACTGGTGGAATTAGAAAAAAAACAAGTGAAGCGTTGATGCCCAGTCACCTGCACGACGTGTGGGGAAATCAATAAACTGATAAAGACCGTTAGTGGCAATCATAGTACTAAATTCAAGGGAAAGTGCAGAGCGGCAAGTGGGCACGGGTGAATAGTTAGTCCACTGTAAATCAGGCATCCTGAAATCACCGCCCAATAAAAAATTTGAAATTAAACTCAACATTGTATAAGAAAGCGATTTAAAGGCTGCCCCCACTGGGGCTACGATAAAAAGCACTAAACAAGATATGTTCACCATTGTGAAACATAACTTTGCACCACACAGTCTCACAATCATCATTAGTTTCTACAGGTGCGATTGGGAGGGATTTATCAACGAGTAGTTGAAAGGAATGGAATAGTCGGAAACACAAATTCCTCGAAACGGAATTGGAATGGAATGTGGGTGCCCATTCCGCAACTTTTGATGGCAACTCACAGCTCACAACTCGCAGCAGTAGAAATACAAGGGCACTATTTTCTCTTGGGGAGATACATTTGACCAATGAAAATTGTTAAAGGAGCCATATACGCTAGTTCTGTTCTCGCTAAAGCTGCTTCGATTCTCTTCCCTAACGTTAATAACAGAATTAACTTGCCCTAGTTTTTCTTTCTAGGCAATGGCAGTCGAGAAATTCGCGAAATATGAGCATCGTTCATCCCCTCAACTTGGAGCCAGAACAAGCGGCCACGTGACCTGGTGCCTATCTTATGCCGCTAACGTTAATCATGGCCACGCGCTGAGGTTGGCAAAGTATAAAACGCGTGCTGAGCTCAGACATTGTTTGAGTTTGGTTATTCTCATCACCGCAGTGGTTGGATACGAGCCGTTACCCGAGTGTCCGCCGAGGCTTTGACTGTTATGGGCCGAAGTTGAGTGCTCACGCAGTTCTCGTGTCCAATCCATGAGCCGCGCTCGACTGTTGACAGGCGGTTGGTTACACTCCCACAATTACGTCATCAAGCTTTGCGAAGGCAAGACTGAAAGAAATAGTCCCCTTTTATCCTCGCATTTTTCCCGCGACAAAGAAGCTTCTGAATCAGTGGCGGTCTGTGCGAGTATTCTTGGGCAAGACTAGAACCGGTACGTCTCTGCGAAGTCATGAACATTCCAACCCGATATCGTTTTATGACCCCTTTAATTGCGTGGAGATCCCCAGTGCTTTTTTTAGGCGCGTTGTGCCTTATATTTTGACAAAAACGTCAAATCTTTGAGTGTAGGAGACATTATACATCAATTATTGTTAGAAATTCCGTCTGACGGCGCTCCCTGGTGTGTACTGCAAGGCGCAGAAAGCGTGGCGTGTCACGATCTTTGATTAGATTTTCATACGAAAATCTGGTGCCCATAAGTGTAGTTTTTTTTTTTTTTTTTGGGGGGGGGGAGGGGGGGATGCTAAGAGCCTGTACATTGAGCTATCACCAAAAGTAGACGATCTCAGAGTCCACGTGAGTTCCCCTTTAGTAGGTGCTCTGCTTCGAGCGGGAACTTTTTGCCTTTCATAACAATTCGTCGCACGCGCAGCCATAGCTCGGTAGAAGGCAATGAACGTGTGCTGGAAGCGAAGCATCTACTGAGTTCACGACCTGTCACCGACCATACTCCTTTTCCAAAAGGGCGTCGCCATCTTGAATGCCGTGACTTCCAGTATGGGCGAAAAGATTATTTTGCCGTCGCAACGCCAATAAAGGACATTCAAGACATAAGCATAACCGTCACTCATTCTCGTTTTGCCTCGCCCTTATTTTTCTACTACTAGTTGCCGGTTGAAATGTTTTATTCTTCTTTCGTCGCTTATAAAGCATGTGGTCGACTATACAGGATGTGCAGATAGGATGAGCTTTGCGTTGCTAGCGGGAACTCGTGCCGTCGATTCTTTACGCATTGTACGCTAGTTGCCCGCAGTTTGTGTTTTAGATTCATATCGTACGCCATGCGCTGTAGAGATTTACAGCAGAAATACAATAAAGCTTTTTTTTTTTTTTTTTGCAGCCGTTGTGAAAGGACGATTTCTGGAAACAAAAGCCTTTTAGGTGCCACGCAGTCCCCCATCCCCGTGAATACGTGAAACAAGCGCATTCCGGAAGTCGAGCACGCGGTGGCCGTCCGCGGCTGTTCTCCGTCTCAGCATAACTTGGAAAAGGGCAAAGCTTGGAGTGCCCTCAAGCCAATCAGAGAAGCGGAGTGAAGCGCGTAACAGCTCTTTACTGGGCAAATGCACGCCGATGGTACGTTGTCGTGTGCCTCGTTCTGAAGATCAGATCGACTGGCCGGGGCAGTAGTTGGCGCCGTTTACCAAGTTACGTTGACGCGGATCATAGCGGCCGTTGGTTCGCCCGGAGTCCCGGACGAGGCTCAAATATTCATGGAGCGAGGCCTCGGCAGCGCCTCTCTCAATTTTATGTAATGGCGCGGCAAAGATGGCGATGTTTTGTCTTTTTAAACTTATTTTTGTTTATTTTTGCATTCTTTAGGGGCATTGAGGACACAGGAAGGAGCAGTAAGGAATCGTGTGAAGACAGCCAGCGAGGTAGGATTTCCACAACACCCAGAGAAAATGGCCGAAGCATATTGCCACGAGAATAGTCTCGTAAAAACTAAAAGCTTTTAAGTTAAAATAAAATAAAATTGTTCCTTTAACAGTGAACGAAACATTGGAACATTTGTTTTTCTTTTGGTGAATTAATGTTATCATTTTGAGCAGAGCGAATGCCTCTCCAGCATTCGCTCTGCTAAAGGGGAGGGGGGTGGAAGGGGCTTCTCCTGAACCCCCAACCCTTCACCGACTATAGGTTGGTTTCATCTAAAGTCGGAAAACAAAAGCCCACGCATTATTCGGTTTGTGTCCGATATCCCGCTTACCGGTGATTTGTCAAGGTTGTTTTGTTTTGTATTTTTTTGATGGGATAGCATTGTTTAGCGAACCCCCCCCCCCCCCGATTTCGTGGGCCTTTCTGGCTTCCTGCGTTAAGTTTCCGCTAAATTTAGCGGAAAAATTAACGTCACGTGACCTATGCACCAATTTAGTTAACCCTAAGTTTGGCGGGAAACTTGATATCACGTGACCTGACGTCACGGGACCTACAGGCGAATTTGTGTTCCCAGCTAAATTTAACGAAAATATTTACGTCACGTTAAATATGCACCATTTCAGTTTTCTCGCTAAATTTAGCGGAAAAATCGACGTCACTTGACCTATACACCAATTTTGTTTCCACGCTAAATTTGGCGGGAAAATTGACGTCACGGGACCTGCAAACAAATTCAGGTTTCCCTCTCAGTTTAGCGGAAAAATTGACGTCACGTGACCTCTGTACCAATAGATTTCCCCGCTAAATTTGGCGGGAGAACGTATCACGACCTTAGAATCTTTTATTCACCAGCAACGTATCGACGCTAAATCAACGCAACGTCAATTCAATTGTGAGTTTTAGTATTGCGTACACGAGCGAACGCAAGCCCTGTGCGTTTGCGTTAGCGTTGCGTGTTCCACACTGCGCGTGCGCGAAGCCCGAACTGCGGCCTTAGATTCGCGCATAGCGACTTCGCGCATGCGCAGCGTGGAGAACGCAGCGCTAACGCAAACGCACAGTGCTTGCGTTTGCTCGTATACGCGATACTAAAACTCACTAATATTGGATCACCGTATGACGCACGATAGGCACAATGCAAATCCATCGTCATCGTCATATTGTCGAATAATCGAATAATACTAAAGTTTACCTAGAGGTCGTCCTGGACGTCGTCTTTGACGTCGTTATTTAGTCCGTCGTCCTCGACGTCGTCCTTGAGGTCGTCCTAGGCGTCGTCCATAACGACGTCCTCTAGGACGTCGTCCTCGACGTTGTCCATGGCCTCGTAACAAAAGGAGGTAAACCTGTCGATTGTTATCGCAATTCACAGGCAACAAACAATAGTGGTTTCTGCAGGCATTCTTTTTCTCTTTTTCGCTAAGCGCTGTAATGAGGTGCTAAAGCCCCGTCAAAAGACTTTCCTTTTTTTCCGTGGCCCTCAAACTCTTTTGTCTGAAATACAGAATACAATCCATCAATAAATCAATCAATCAAAGCATATGTGCGAAACGCTTTTCTCCCCAAAAGGCACTACCCTATTGAAAAAAATTCCATACTCGGCATACTGGGCCAGTATCAAACCGGATTATTGGACGGGCAAACTGGGTAGTTTTACTGGATATACTGGGCCAGTCTCAAACTGGAATATTAAACGGATATACTGGGAATACTGGTAGTTTTACTGGGGATACTGGAGCAGTATCAAACTGGAATATCGAACACGGGTATACTGGATGCACTGGTAACACTGGAGTTACTGGGCATATGATAAAACCGGCCTTACTGGACACACAGCTACACCGGTTGTACCGGTTTCACCAGTGAAACCGGTAGAGCCAGTGTACCTGTGTGACCAGTATGGCTGGTTTCATCATATGCTCAGTAAATCCAGTTTCACCATACTGAAAACACAGGCCATAAACTGTCACAACCATTTTATTTGCATTGAAACTTTAAACAATCCTTTAGCGGTTTTGTATAGGGTCATTCCATGCCAAAAACTTAACGATTTCGGTAATATTTTGGATGTGCCTGAAAATTTTAACACGAGTAAATAACATATTAAGGATTGGTAAATCCAGGGCTCAATAACTTTGTTTTGTTGAGGTCATGCTCTAAAGTGTAGAAAATTTAAAAAAAACATGGTTATTTTGAAAATTTTACCTCGCACATAACCTGCTTTACCTTATCCTAAAAGGCGAACAGCAAAAAACCCCATTTAGAGTCTCCGAATATTGATTACAAACCTGAATTTACCAATACTTTGACATGCCTTATTCATATTCAAATTTTCGGGCACGTTCAAAATATGACTGCAATACTATAACACTAAAATAGTCTGACTAGACAATAAAAACATTCAGTGTGTGGCGCAACATAAAACCCTAAAGATAATACATTGTTTCACCTTTTGTCCGAGCGCAGCGGAGGCTACAGTCATCCCAGCCAATTTAGCGCCGGGAGGGTGTCACGTTGCATTCTGGTTGGGCGGAGCTCATGGAAACGTGACGCTCTCTCAACGGTGGATTGGCTGGGATGAACAACAAAGACATTTATGGTGCGGCGCAACCAGGGTTCGTACAGAATTTTCGGTACAAAGTTTAAGGACTTTTCAAGGACTTCAAGGGCATCAGAAGACAAAATTCAAGGAATGTTCGAAGAAATAGACTGATCTCATCAAGCTTTCGGCGCATGCGTGACGCCGCCATAACTTTAGTTCGCAGGAGGCAGGCAGCCAGTGCACAATACGGCTCGTGCCGCCTCATGCTCCACACGCGCAGAGCTCCAGCGAGGTTGTCGCACGTGCAGAAAGACTAAAGCTCCCTTGATGCATTGCGGCAGCGGTGGCATAGTCAAACTGGCTGGTGAGATCGGTCTATTCCTTCGTTGACAGGAGTTAAGAAATAAGCTCCTTTTTGGCAAGAATTTCTGGTTCTACAGCAGCTATAGCTGTTTTCTCTTCTTTTGCTGGTCGGCGAAAACTATTGGCCTTGGCCGAAAGTGTCAAGTCATTCTTCGCCTCAGCATCTTCTGAGAAGCATTCCGCCGACTCGCACAGGCACTTCAGAGTTTTCTGGAGTTTCAACTTCCTCTCATGCATTCCCACCAGCTCCAATTCAACTGCTTTTCTCTTCAAAATTTTCAGTTCTCTGGCTGCTTTTTTTTTGTGCTCTTCTAAGTATGCAGCATACTTCTGCTTTGCTAGGCGTACAGAGGACTTTAACTCCTTTAACAGTGGAATATTGAGCAGGCCTACGTGATTTTTGATAGCGTTTCGACGGATAGCGCACTTCGATCGGAAGGAGTCATTCGTATCTGGTCTCACCCACTGGCGATAGTCTGTGTTCCAGCCAAGAAGGCTGGAACTTACACTTTCCACCCGGCATTTCGACTTTCAATCTCGATTGAAAGTGTTCTCATGCTTACCAACACGATCCTTAACACACTCAACGCAAAGCAAAAATGGCGATGACACAGGACGCCTTGGAAAGATTGGCTTCATCATTTAGAAGATGCAGCATTTACGCATTAGTTGGAGGATTTTCACGGAATACAAGGATCGTTTAACTTTCAAGGATATTTAAGGGCCCTTAAACGACTTTTAATGAAATCAAGGGTATTCAAGGATTTCAAAGAGCTGTACGAACCCTGGGTGCAACGCCTGTTGGTTAAACATGCTCGAGGCACCACACTGTAAAGATTAAAAAAATCTGACTAGACAATAACAAACTTGAAGTGTGTGGCACAAAATCAAACCGTAAAGGTAAAAAATTCCTTTAAAAGCGAATAAAAGAAGAAAAAAACACATTCACAGTTTGGTGCAGTCCAGATCCGAGAGGAAGTTTTTCATGGTGTTGTTCATTTGCCGCACAAGAACAGCGTGGTCCTCTTGCAGGTTGGCAGCCTCGGGGTTCGAATGCTGGTGGACATAGTAGCTCAAGGCATCTGAAAGAAAATTGGATCAGTAGTTACTAGCTAGAAGTATATATATTGCTCACTGCTTAGCATTACTTGAAATTTAGGATTGCATTCTGGTAATCTTAAAAAATATATATATCAAAGGTGGGCATAGATTAAACCTTTTAACATGTTTGATCACCGCCCTTTAATAATTATTTTTTCAATTAGTTAGTTGCCTTGATTTTTAGAGATAATAGTTTAAAAAAGCAAAAGAAAAGGGCCAAGTATTGGTCCTACTGACAAAGCTGAAGTCCACAATGTCTGTGCACTAAGATCGCATTGGGGCTAGATGTCACATGTAAGCCAGTTTAATATTACAGTGCAAACCACTTACAATGATACCATATATAACAATGTACCGCTTACAACGATCAGTTTCTAGAGTTTCTAGACTGGAAATGAACAGTTTCTAGTCCAGATACGATAATCGGTTATGACGACTGAAATTTTGGGTTTTCTCATTATCGTCTAAGTGGGTTGGACTTTATTATGTAAGCCAGTTTACGGCACGAAAGATCCTGGCAAAGAAAGGGAAGGAGGAGGGTCCTGGACGAGGACACGAAAGATTCTGGGAAGGGAGAGAGAGAGAGAGACTCTGCATCACAGTCGAAGGTTTAACGCTCCAGCATTGCAAGGAAACGTTGCAAGCAACTATTGATGATTTTTCGCATGACTTAGCCCTATGACACATTGCGTGTAAATACGCATTTTGCCTTTGCTTATAGCGTTTTCGAATAAATCCTATAAAACCCAAAAAACATGCGCCAGTAACGACTTTGCGGACTCTAATTGATCTGAAAAACCCTGAATATTGGGACTGCCAGTTGCACGAAGCCGGCTGGTTTTTATATTTTCCTGGAATCCTTGGGCAAGTTGTGTTTTTCTCTTCTATTCCAATTCCATCTTTTGTTTGTAAAAGTCACAAAAGGGTGTCTTTCGCCCCTTACTAGAAAAACGAGGTAGCCTCACCATCATACAAGTTCTTAATGTTGGCAGCAGATTAAAAACAGAACAACAAAGTTGTGTTCAAGCATTAGAGAATGCACATGATAAACACCGTTCGAAAGAGACCGACAACACTGACGGCGAAAGCTGAACGCGCCGCACTTCTCGCAAGAGCGAGCAGTTCAAGTGCCGTCAGACTGCACTTAAACGCTCCGCAAAACGTCGAGCAGTACCTATGATGATCATTGCAAGGCATTTCCTCAGCAGACGCACTAAGTACCGCTGGAGCTGATGAATTTAGTTTTGCCACAAGTTCTGAAACTGAACTTTGAAACCAGATACCTACAAAACTGTATACACTCCCCCCCCCCCCCCCAAAAAAAAAAAAAGAGACTGCAGGACAAAACGTGGTGATGCACTGACCATTTCACTCTGCCACAACGCCTTCTATTCAAGAAAGCCGAGTGGCGATTGGCGACTATGTTTATCCAACTCCTGTTGTTGCCGGACTAAACACTTCTGATGTTGGTTATTACAGAAAAAAAGAGTTCGCCTATTTCGATCCCCTCCGCCCGGGGACAAAGCACGAGTGGCAGAGATCGGTGACACAGCGTCACGCGACACACAGTCCGTGGATCAAAATTGCAGTTCAGCCTTAAGTAGCAGTTGAATCTTTAAAAGAATCAGTTACAAGGACAATGTAAAAGAAGAAAAAAAGGTAAACCAGTCACTTACATTCCTTTGCCTTACTTCATAGAGAGGTGGCAGTGCACCCTGGACTGCTGCATTCGGCTGGTGTGCTGTCCATGAAATATAAAAGTGTGTGCATTGGTGAGATGGAATTGACAACTTTATTTCAGACAGAATTTGCAGAAACACACTAGGGATTCACAAGTACTTGTCATAAAGCAAAATTATAGCCTGTTCAAGGCGGAGTCCATTCAACTTAAAATTTTGGGATTACGACCAACTCCACGTTGGAAAGGACTATATACTGTATGTGGGGACAACATTCTGCAGCTATGAAGTTAGAGGGGCACTAAAGGAGGTTTCTGAGATTGCTTTTGGTGATAACTCATTTTAGAGCTCTAGGCATCCGAAAAATTTCAGAAGTATAATCATACACAACCTGGCCAAACGACACACGGTGCTCGAGAGCTAATCGCAAGTGCTGGCTTCCCACGTGTGTTGGTGATGTGCATGCTGCTCCTCGGTCGCTTTTGGGTAAAGTGGCACTAAAGACTGTTCTGAAGACGCTTGTTTTAGTTTTAATATAAGGGAGTAAATGCTAGTTATATGTTAGAAGTTTCAGATGACAAAGCCACTTAGTAAGCCCATCACAATAGAAATACACGAAATCTGTTTTCTTTTTATGTACAGAGCGCAAACAAGCGATCGCCGTTTTTTCCAGGTTTTCTCTTTGAAACCAAGGGATGTCATCCAAGTTGTTATAGCTATGGAAAGAGCTCATTTAGTTCTATATTGTAAGCGATAAAATTTCGTGCTGGCTAATACTATTTAGAAGTAAAATGCGAAATTGTGCCGATGTCGTGTTTGCGCTAACAGTGTCACAATGTGTACACTGCACAATACTGTTAGTGCAAACACAACATTAGCGCTTTTTAGTTTTACTTCAAAGTGGAACTAGTTGAGGGCAATATTTTAACGTGTATGCTTGTGTCCCAAATTAGCATTTCCCACGACACGAGAAGTTTGGATGACAGCCTACCTAACTGCTTTCTATGAGAAAACAAACACTGATATCAGTTCAATTCATTAGTCTTTGATGGCTCGGTTTACCAAGATTTCCAGGGCCGGTAGGGCTGCTGGTGGAGCATGGTGTTGGTCCAGAGGATGTGCTGCTGCAGGGGTGGGAGCAGGGCGATCCAGAAGGGGGACAGCTGCATGGGCAGGAATGGGCTCTTGATCCGGAGGGGGGGGCCGCTGCGGGGGTGGGATGTTGTGTTGATTCAGAGGGAGTACAATTGCGGGGGCAGGAGAAAGGTGCTGAGGCAGAGGGGGTGCCGCTGCGGGGGTGGGAGAAGCAAGGAATGGAGCTGCCACTGACACAAGACCAAGGAACGGGGCTGATGCTAGAGCACACGGAAAAGGTGGAGACCTATTGAATAATTTTTATCATTTAAACCAGGCTCCTGGCTGTGCAGAACCTACAATATCCTTAGAATGCCTGAAAACTTTCCAGTTGAAAGTCATCCCCTCCCCCCTTCCCGAAGTCTTCCATTTCGCTGGGGCCTCCTCTCCCCCATTCTTAGGGCTCCGTGTCTTCGGATAAATCCGAAAAACTCTGAAAAACACCCGCCGGTAAAATTTTTGTCAATTCGGATTTATCCAATACACTGCGAATTGTTATGTGCCCTGACATCCCCCCAGCAAAAAAAAAAAAAGATTTTTTTTTTTTTTTACAATTTGAGCAACGCAGGATTAATGTTTCTGGGAAAATGACACCATAATTATCTTTCAAACCTCGAACCGTTGTCAAAAGAGGTCTTACGGCTTGTCTCATCAAGGTTGGTTCAGGGAAACAGGTCATCGTACCATCCGTGTCACGACCAAAGCCACTCTTTTTGGTTTCCAGTTTGGGCCATGGGATTTGGGATTTAGAGAAAGGAGAGGGTATGTTTCTGGGGGTGACAGTGAAAGCTATGGACCATAGAGATTGTATAAAATACGGAAGAGGGGCAGTTGAAACTTCTCTATTACATCCTTAAGCACTCCACCTCGCGTGGCTCCGGGATAGATTGATGGGATGACTACGAGCTTCCTTGCGGCTACCTCCGGCAGTTCATTAATTTTAAGGTATCGAATTTTATTGAAGCCACACTTGTGTGCAACTTTTGTCGCGGGACACATTAGTATTGACAATGACACCAATGCCATATTCAACTGAAGAAATCCTAATTGATACAAGTGTGTTTTATTTTTTATCTGGCATATGTTTGCATCCGGTTATTATTTATTATTTCTAATAGGAAACACTGCAAAAATAATCTCCGAATTTCGGAGAATTGGGGATTCACAAAAAATAACCTTCGATAAACACCAAATTTTTGCTAAAAAATAAACTCCGAAAAACACCCTCCGAATCTCACAAAAAATAAACTCTGAAAACACGGAGCCCTACCCATCCCCCATACGGCAGTTCGTGATTGGCGCCACCGAATCAAGATCCTGGCTGCGTGCCTGCCTTGCACCCTTGTTTTTTGTTTGTTTGTTCATCAGTGTAGCATTCAACTGTAAGCACAGTGTCAATGCAGAGTAAAAAAATAGCAGCATACTTTTGTTGGCTAGTGCTGATGATTGGACCAGTTGGTAGCCAATTATTAAAAAGAAATTCTGAAGAATATGGAAACAGGATACAAACACAACAAGCGCTGTGTTCATCTCCTCCTCCTTGTCCGTGCGATACGCATTCTGTTTTTAATAATAAATTTTCTTACGATTTTTTGTTTGGTGTCATCTGTATAGAGGTTCATTGGAACGACCCACCTGCCATTGCATTCACTTTGCCGGCAGCTCCCCCCTTTCTTATGATGCCATCGTTGAGGAAGTGCAGGGTGGGCATCACTCTCACTCTCGTGGTAGTTCCCCAGGTTCCCATAGGCTGCAAGCTGCCAGCCAAACTGAGTCAGGCCTGCCAGCCCTGCGGGAAATGTCAGTTCCACTCTTTTAGACGCGGACACCCACGTTTTGCGTATATTCGACAGGAGCTCTAACAGAGGGGAAACACAATAATTGACCCTTTTTAAATGCATCTTTTTCTTTTGCTGAGAACACTCATAAAAGTCACACGCTATTGTACATTCAGTGGTGCGGCTTAATTTATGATGAGCTATTTTTTATACAACTCCGAGCTTTTAGAGAAAAATGTACAATATAAAGGGTGGGACATAAATTGTTGCTATGAGCTATCCTACACATTTACACATTGCCTGATATCATAAAAGCAAGAGCTTTACAAATTTGTAACAAATTAAAAGTTGGCATTTATTTAATTTATTACTATTGGCTATTATCCTTTGGCAGAAAGAATAACTGGGCGAGTCGGTACGTTGGTGGTATTTCAACTCTATCGAATATCCAGGTTCTTTTCGCATTTTTTTATGTTTTTGCCTTTCCAGGTACTCTTTTTGTAGCGGCTTTCGCCGCCACTGAAAAATGTGACATCCAAACTCACTTTATTTGCATCACACAATGGTAAACTTCGAAAGCGTGTCGCTTCGGCATACGCGAAGAGACCGCGCGTCTCTACGGCACAGGCGTAAGCATTGGCAAGAAATCATGCTGCTCGCTCTTGTAACGTTTTTCTCGCTCCCGCTTAACGAAACGAATCGGTGGCGGGCGGCTGTTGGGACCACCCTTCAGAACTAGCATGACCTGTGACTGCTTAAACTGCCGTCAGACTGCACTTGAACGCTCCGCAAAAACGTCGTCGGACGAACATCGTCGGACGGCGCCAAGAACAGGCTCAGTTCCGCCGCACGAGAATCTGTCTCGCTCTGCGGAGCGAGCCATAGGTTTTGAAGAAGGTATGCTCTTCAAATAACGAAATAACATGGGCCAGAAGCATTGTTAGAATCAAGCATAGCATAACAAGCACATGGTACACGACAAAGTTTGAAACAGCGGCGCACTTTGCAGAAACAAAAGTTACTCACCGGCGCCTGCAGCAGCGTCCGCAACTTATGATGATAAGACGCAGCGTCTCCCAGCTCTCAGTCATCGCTGGGCATTCTTGAACATGATATTCGTAAGGAAGATATCTAAAATACCTGCTAAAACGGCTAAAACGAAATAAAGGAAGCGATTTTCGAAGCCTCTGGAGCCCCAACGACAGCCAAACGTCCAAACGGGAGCTGATTGCGATAGCGATGGTCTTCCGCAATCTTCAAAAGTTTCTTCTTCTTTTAACTAAACCAAGCAAAATAATATCATATTACTAATAATAATGTCACTATAATAATGTTGTAAAAAAAATAACGAAAATTTAGTCTATCTTGTGTTTTATCTAAACTTTAGGTTTTCTTTTGAAGTGTAAAAACCGAAACCGAAACTATTTCAACCAACGCTTCGGTCGTCGTATTCGCATCCGTGCGTGTGTGTGCGTGCATGCGCCCGGGTTCGTGTGCGCGTGTGGATTCGTCCGCCTGCTTCTGTGTGCGTGCGTCTGTGGTTGTGCGTGCGTGCGTGCGTTTGCGCGTGTGCATGCGTGTGTGCGCTCGTGTATGTGCGCATGTCTGCGCGCGAGCAAGCATCTGTGTTTGTGCGTTTTATTGAACTACGCCAGCAAGAAGACTTATTATTATTTTTATTGAAATATGCCAGCGCGAAGTCCAGTAGTCCTTCCTTAACTATGCAGTAAACACTAGTTTATTGATTGATTGAGCTCTATTATTGATGGTCGTGATTCCAGACAGATGCCAATCGGCCACACCACGGCCAATCGGCGAACATCTGTTGCTCTTCTAAATATCGCGCTTCGAACGTACTTCGAGAAGTTCGACGCCTTGATTGTTTCCATTTCAGCAGTTTGATTACCAATAGGATCCGTTCAATTACAGTATGTACAGTTCAAATTCTGCTACAACCAAATAAAATGTCTTTTTTTTTTTAACTGTGGTATGACAACGATTTGCGCCCGTATAGCAGGCGACATAAAACTTATGCAATTTTCACTAGAAAAATTTAATTTTGCAAATCGAACGCTCCCTTCCTTTCTGGAGTGTTTCTCCGCAACTCACCACATAAGTGGAACAAAGTCGCATATTAATTTTTAAAAAAAGACTGCGAAGAGTTTTAGTGGAACAAATTTTTAGTAACTGGAAAAATTTTAGACGGTACAGGTGATCAGCCTGCTTTAAATGCACGTGGTCCATCTAAAAAAGAAATCAATTATAGAAAGAAAAAAACAAGCGTCCACTTAAAACCGTTTGATAGCTAAAAATGGGTCCATATCACATGAGCGAATGACATTTTAGCGAACAGCGACATTTGAGCGAATTGACGTTTTAGCGAATAACGAGGGCGCGCGTTAACCCATCCGCCACGCTGCGCTTACGCCGCTTCGCGGCGACAGTCTGCGTCGGTTCATTACAAAAATGTGAACCCATTTGGCCCACCCGAAAACGCCGCTTCGCGGCGTCCAACTATTCGCTAAAGTATCATTCGGTGAAACGTGGGCGTTCGCTCAAACGTCATTCGATCAAGTGAGTGCCTCCCCTTGGGGGTAGGCTACTAGTTATGTGATCTAAACATACTTGGCAAGTATACCTGGATCATAGAACGGCTCCCATGTGCCATATACTTTTTGTAATATTCTATCACACTTCCTGCCTTATAGTATACTAGAAGTATGTCGAGTATAATTTTATTACGCTCGTTTTGGTTAGGGGTAGTTTGCGCCACCTAACCTTAAAAAAATTATTAAAAAAATATTTTTCTTTTCTTTTTTTTCTCTTCTTCTCTTCAGTCACCATTTTGAACAGTTTGAATGCCAGTAGGACCAGTTCTGCTATGACTTTCATCTGTCTAGCTCTCAGTTTAGCCTGTTTGGCAAGTTCGGTTGCCTGTTTGACAAGTTTTGTTTCCTGTTTAGCAAGTTCGGTTGCCTGTTTGGCAAGTTTGGGTTCCTGTTTACCAAGTTCGGTTGCCTGTTTGGCAAGTTTGGCTCCCTCTTTAGCAAGTTCGGTTGCCTGTTTGGCAAGTTTGACTTCCTGTTTGGCAAGTTCGGTTGCCTGTTTGGCAAGTTTGGCTTCCTGTTTGGCAAGTTCGGCTGCCTGTTTGGCAGGTTTATGTGCCAGTTTGGCTCGTTAATTTTCCAATTCGGCCAGTTTGTTTTCCTATATCGCCAGTTTAATCAGTTCGATTTCCATTTTGCCCAGTTCAAATTCGGGTATGCCGGGTTCAGAATCATACTGTTTTTTTCAATAGGGTTGACTGTAGAGTTCCGGGTATCGTAGCGGTTTGCGAAGATCGTTGCGGGACGGCGAAATCAATCTACAAAAACTGCTTATTAGGGAGCTTTCATAGACCGCGTATCCTCCTCCAGTAAGCCCTCTGCAGCAAAGAAGCCGCTACTGCGCCCGCGTGCCGATGGCCTTGACTAAACTTCCGGATATCTAAGTGGGTTGCGGAGAGCGTTGCGGGACAGCGAAATCAATCTACAAAAACTGCTTATTAGGGAGCTTTCATAGACCGCGTATCCTCCTCCAGTAAGCCCTCTGCAGCAAAGAAGCCGCTACTGCGCCCGCGTGCCGATGGCCTTGACTAAACTTCCGGATATCTAAGTGGGTTGCGGAGAGCGTTGCGGGACAGCGAAAACAATCTACGAAAGACATGCACAAGTTACTCAAAAAAAGTAATTAAGTCAAGTTACTGAGTATTGACCTCCAAAGTATTTCTACTAGAGTAGAAATTACTCAAATCTAAATTATTTGAGAAAATTACTAATTACAGTAAAAAGTAGCGAATTACATTTGAAGTTACTTTTATATGTTTTTTTATGGTAAAAAGAAAGTACAAATGTTTTGATCCGTCAGCGAAATTGTGCTAGACAAATATGGATCGGCTTGTTTTTTCGCAGGAATGCATTAATAGCTGGTTCTGCTTCTGCGTGCCTAATTGTTTTGTACTTGTTTGTTTGGACAATGATGTACTGCAAATGTGTCATTTCTACCTTGAGGTTTAGCACTGACTGAGCTTATTTTTTTAGACAGTGTTTGCTTGTTTACAGTGTTGCGTAAAGTACATCTAAAAGTTACCTGAAGTAAAGTACAAATTAAATTAGAGGTTATGTACTTACGGTAAAGTAGTAAGTAAACCGGGTGCAATGTATACTTGAAATAACGTACTATAAATACAATATATTTCAAGGTAAAGTACAAATACTTTTAACACAATCATTCGTTATGTCCTTTCATTCCCTATACAGTGTTTTTGTTTTTTGTGTGTTTTTTTTTTTAAACTGGTATGCATTGCTCCAGGGGTAATCGGAGGTGCATGCGTTTTTTACGGAAATAGCAGCAAATATTGTATAAAGTCAAGTCGCCACAGAGTAGTTTTTTTGTTGTTTTTTTTTTTTTTACTCTCGCTGACGAGCTATTTGACACAATCAATTCTTAAGGCACTTATTTGTGTCGGTCTTATAGCCGTCATTACTTCACATAGAGAAATGACCAGATGGCGTTTTCAAAGAGCGCGTTTTTACACGACGATACGCCATTTTTTTGTTTTCAAATTCGGGGAATGTACATTGAAGTCGGGAGTTTTACTTTCCTCGGAAAGTACAAGTACATGCTCAGAAAATGTACTTCAAGTAAAGTACAAGTTTTCTAAACAGTAGTACTTTAAGTACCATGTACTTAGGGTGCTTCCCAACACTGCTTGTTTATGATTTTTTATATAAAAACGTTGAGGGAATTACTTTTGGGAGGAAAGGCCACGCAAAAAGGTCCCCTCCCCCTTACGCCGCCCGTTAGCACGCGATTCTTCGAGTACAGCACAAACTACGGGAGCACCACATGAGCTTCAGAGCAGGTGCTGCATTTTGTTGCCTCCTTTGAGTGAGGATTTACTGTGTGCACCTTCTGTAGTGGGCGAGAGTTTCTACTTTGGGGAGAAGCGGCGACCAGCCCTTTCTTGAAATGGGTCAAGTCTCCTTGAACTTCGGGACAAAAATAAACTAGTCTTCGGCGCTAATCCCGCAGTTACTCGGACTCTCCTGCGTCGTGTCTGTTCGCTAACCGCACCTCGTAGCAGTGTTGTTGAAATAAGGGAACTCGTAAATTTTTTTCTTCTTCTTTTTTTTTTTTTTTGGGTGGGGGGGGGGGGGGGGGGTTTGGATTCTCCAAACCATTTTCTCCCTCCCACCCCCTTTCCTACGCCACATGCTTCCCCCTGTTTGCAAATATCAGCTGATCTTCTATCTTATCTCTATTCTGCAGGAATATTTATTGATATGCAAAACAACTACTAAAATTCGAAAGTAATTTGTAATTTCAATAGAAGTTACTCAGAAAAAGTAATTAAAGTAAACTACTAATTACCGAAACAAAAATGTAATTGAAAGTTACTAAACTACTCAGAAAAGTAGTTAAACTACAGTAACTTGAGTAGAGTAGTTGAACTACGTACAAGTCTGGTTTTCGTAGACCGCGTATCCCCCTCCACTAAGCCCTCCACAACGAAGAAGCCGCTACTGCGCCTGCGCGCCGATGGCCTTGAGTGTAGAGTTGTGGGTATCGTAGCGGGTTGCGGAAAGCGTTGCGGGACGGCGAAAACTATTTATGAAAACTCCCTATTAGGGAGTTTTTGAAGACCGCGTTTCCCCCTCTGGTAAGCCCTCTGCAACAAAGAAGCCGCTACTGTGCCCGCGCGCCGATGGCCTTGACTGTAGAGTTGTGGGTATCGTAGCGGGTTGAGGAACGTATTGCGGATTTTCACCTACCAAACAAATACAGCGAAAGCAAACCGGCTCTAGCTTCCAGCGTACATCGACGGACCTTCCTCCCCCCCCCCCCCCCTTCCCCCGAACGGGAAGGGGTTAAGCCCTTCCCGTTCTTGACCGTTGACAACGCAAAAGTACTGTCGATGGCGACGTTTTGAACGCACTGAGGCCCCGCTTGTTGCTTCCGGTTTCAACATGCTTGAACAAGCTCACCCGTGCACTCTCCCTCCTTGAAAAATTACTAGCTTGCGGCGAGCTCGGGTCCCCAGGGGTAACGTAATGAAATAAGTTTACTCTGGCTTAACACAACACAAAAATAACAACACAGATGTTTCGCCACCTATCCGGGTGGCATCATCAGTATGCATTGCCCCCGGTGGTGGGGAGAGCCAAAACCAGTCCACTCTAATCCAACAGGTCCCCGTAAATGTCCAGTAGGGGGCCACGGTTTATGTTGCATGCCTTGGGGTCACAGCAGATAAACCACGATTCCACAAGCTTCCTCGAGCCCCACGTTGCTCACGAGCTAAGGTCAACGCATTGTCAAACGTATGCCCAGTCGTCCAGCTTGCACATGAAGGCACCCTAGTCCAGCTGTGGTCGATGAGCTCGGATTTTCTTCTCGTGGCGTGCGTGGCCTTCACCACATCCATTGACATTTGACATTTTTACTGTTCTGTCAAAAATGACATTTTTACTGTTCTTTTTAATTTGCACCAAACCTGAGAGCACTGAACGTAGTAACTTAGTGAGCTTTTTCTTCTCTCGAAATTCGCTTTATTTTAAAAGTTATAGGCATATTAAAATTACAAAAACAAGCAAAAAACAACCTCCTTCATGACGTCCTTGGTCCTCTGTGTCCCCTTTTCCAGCGCCCGCGGTCCACGGTGACTGAGGAATGTGGGGAGGGAGGGGAAGACGAGGAAAGGAGGTGAGGCCAAGGAGAGAGAGCTGCCCGGGAATGGGGCAGCTCTCTCTCTCCTCGGCTGACCAGGACCAACAATGTCACGATTTCGTCACATGTCGCGCGCGTTCGACACCACGGGGCGCCCCCGTAAGAGGAGGAGGTTTCCGCATCGTCCAGTTAATATATCACTCACTGATATGTAGTTACTTTCTCCGCGCCTGCTGGGTTGCCCGAACCACAAGAGACGTGGAGACCGCGCCTGCGACGCCACATACATTCTCCAATGTATGTGGCGTCGCAGTCAACACAGTTCACCTTGTAAACCACACCTGTCAGAGCGTTGGCGAGGGTAATGTCTTTCGGCTTAGAAGACACGTTCTCCAAAGTGTACACAAGCTTGAACACAGTGCGGATGCTCAAAGGCGTCAAAGCTCTTCTAATCAAGACAGAGGTTCCCCGGACATAGGAACTACACACTACCGACTTCCTTTCACCTCCAGTGTCCACTCTGCACTGTTGCATGCGCTTACGCGTGTTATTTATGAAGGATCCTGGATAATTGCGCCTGCCCAAGAAAGTGGAGATCCTTGTCAGTTCTCGGGACTGCAGATCATCGTTTGAAGACAACACATCAAAACGCGACAACAGTGTCGCGTACCACGACTCGCTTGTGTTCCGCCGGGTGATGGAAATCAAAACACAAAACATTTCCGCTGTCACAAGATTTACGGTACACTTCAGTAACTACAACTCCACCACCCACCCGGCGCACCAATACGTCCAAAAACGGCAGCACACCGTCCCTCTCAGTTTCACACGTGAACTGGATAGCCGTATGAATACTATTCAGCGCCAAGTGGAAAGCATGCAAGTTCGCCTTCTTCAGGATTCCGAAAGTGTCATCAACATACCGGCAATACATTTTTAAGGGGAAAGACAATGGGGAATTGTAGTAGACCGTTTCCTCAGGCCGCTAAGCACCCGGATAGCGCTCCGTAATCCGCCACAAGACCTTGAACTATGCAGATAATGCTGGCGGCGCGCATGCGCAGCTGCGGCGTTTTCTTCGAGGATACCGTAGCGGAGGAGAAAAACGGTCTGCTACAATTCCCTAATGAGTTCATGACGCGACTTCTCATAATCAATTACCAATTGGCCACCGTAACGAACACCGGGCTTCCCATCTGAGAACCTTTAGTCTGATGGTACACCATGTTGTCAAAAGTAAAGTAAGTCTGGTTTAAACAACACCGCAACAAAATCACAATATCCTCAACATGCAATCATCTAAAAGTCAAATTTGGGGGTTTTACGTGCCAAACCAACGACGGGCATCTGGCACGCCCCAGCGGAGGACTGAGGATTAATTTCGACCACCTGGGGATCTTTTGACGTGCAACCGAAAGCTCGGTTACACGGCGCCTTCTCCGCAATAAGCCTCCGTCAGATTGCGGGCACCTCGGTCGGGATTTGAACCCGCCACATGGGGATCCGTAGGCCAGCGCTCTCGCCTCGGAGCCACCGAGGCGGCTATGCAATCATCTAGAAAACGTTTTTCAACGACATCAACAGCCAACCCAATTGGTACATTCGTGAACAAAAAGACAACGTCAAATTACGTCGTCAGCCTCAAGCTTCTGAGTACAGACAGCTGTTACAAAACCCCGAGAGTTCACAACAGACAGCGCATTCTCCTCAGTCAACGGCCTCAGCAAATCCCACCAGAAATTTTGAGAGGTTGTACGTAGGCGATCCAACAAACGAAACAATCGGACGGAGGACAGCCTTCCTTGTGCACCTTTGGTAACCCGTAGATCTTAGGGGTGGACCCATCGGACGAAAAAAGGAGGCAATAAAGAATCTCATCGAGCCATCCTTTCGTCTTAAGCCTTTGCAAATGATCCATAGGCTGTCTTTCTGATCGCCCAGTAGGATCAATGTTCAATTTTACAAAGTGCAAAGGGTCATTTAGAATCCTATGCATTTTCTCTTTATAATCACTTCGGTCTAACAGAACAGTGCCTTTTCTTTTGTCTGCCGCAAGGATTACGACGGAAGTATCCGACTAGATCGGCTAAAACCGCACGTTCCCCTCCACTCAGGTGAGCGCGGGCGTTCTTAGCATTTGACAAAGTGCTTACGATGTGGCTCTGAACCAAGTTGACGCCAGAAACATAACGAATATGCCGTTATCGTTCTTCGACCTCTACAACGATATCCCGTTTTGGAACCCTTCGCAGCGCCACAGCGAAATTCAGACCTTTAGACAAGACTCACGTGGCCTTCAGACAGTTGTTTGGAGGACAAATTATGCATGCCTGCCGCACTGTTTAGTCGTTGCGCGCGTTCCGGAAGCAAATGGGCCAGTTTTTGACGGTGGACCTCAGTACACTTGTTCCGTTCCAAGTCCTCAGCCTGAATCCGTGCCCTGATGCAAAAATGAAGTCGGTAGTGTGTATTCCCTATGTCCGGGGAACCTCTGACTCGATTAGAAGAGCTCTGACCCCTTTGGGCATCCGGACTGTGTTCAAGCCTGTGCACACTTTGGCGAACGGATTTTCTAAGCCGAAAGAAATTACCCCCGCCAACACTCAGACAGGTGTGGTTTACAAGGTGAACTGTGTTGACTGCAACGCCACATACATTGGAGAAACCTGCAGACGGAGAAGCACCCGGCTTAAGGAGCACAGAAGGGATGTGGTAAAGGCCACGCACGCCACGAGAAGTAAATCCGAGCTCATCGACCACAGCTGGACGACTGGGCATACGTTTGACTTTGATAATGCGTCGACCTTGGTTCGTGAGCAGCGTTGGGGCCCGAGGAAGCTCGTGGAATCGCGTTTCATTCGTTGTGACCCAAAGGCATGCAACATAAACCGTGGCCCCCTACGGGACATTTACGGGGACCTGTTGGATTAGAGTGGACTGGTTTTGGCTCTCCCCACCACCGAGGCTAGTGCATACTGATGATGCCACCCGGATAGGTGGCGAAACGTCTTGTTGTTATTTTTGTGCTGTGTTAAGCCAGAGAAAACTTATTTCATTATGACTACCCCTGGCTTTTGGAACATATTTGCATTCCCCGTGGTAACGTTGTGCGGTGACGACTACGAGTGACATATTTTGAGTTGTGACCACACGAACGCACAAGTAACAGCTGTGTGCAGAGGTAAACAGCCGCCCGAACAGGGTTTGTTATTGTGCAGGGCCGCGGGACTTGTACTACTCACACTCCATCGTTCGCCACCGGAGGCCGCCACGATACGTTCAAAGCTTCAGCGCAGGAGGCCTATCTCTAGTCACTGACCTTGACATCTTCGGGTGGTGAAAGCTGATACCGGCTTATCTTCGGGATTTGCATTGCGACACTGAGGAGTGGGTCACCATGACCGCAAACCCCGAAACAAGGGCAGGGAAGCGAGCCGGATGCGAGATTGCAAAGCAGAGTGCGCAGCCGTCGCCTTCCCAAACGATCCGTATCAGGCACATGATTTGCGATGCATCTCCAGTATCTCCCATAGAGATCATTTGCCGCCTGGAAACCTCTATAGATGGCGCTAGCTGTCCTCCGGATTTAAGTCGCGCCAAGATCACCAATGAACATCATCGTACTGGAAGCGTTCCTCGCCAATACAAGCGTCTTTGGCACTGTGTTTGCAATCAACTTATCAATCATGCCCCTCTCCACGGATCTTTTACTATCATATTGTTCTTGCGTATTTCAGAACAGTAAAATTATTTTTCAGTGCCTCCAAGCACCGACACAGCATGTGGTGGTGGTAAGAAGATGTATGTCTGTTTCGCCGGTGTGTGGATAGCAAAATATTACAAAAAATGTCTCCATAAAGCTACCCGTCACTCGCGAATTTAGATCAGCTCACCAAAAACGGAGGGGTCAAGGAGAAATTGCTCATTTCACGGACCAAGTTGGCAACTATACGGCGAGCTTGGCGCTACTTTCCCAGGACTCGGCCACTTTAGTCCAGATGTGCTTTGCCCACTTTTCTTTATTCTTGCGTTGTTTAGCGGGTTGCGAGTACTCATACATATTAGTAATTAAAGTAAGCACATCAAACACACGTGTCAGAAAAGCACTATGTTGTCTTTATTGGTACTTAGAGTGCAAAAAAAAAAATATGTACACAGTTTTAGGGCACGATAAAGTTTTTCAGAACGAACTCTTGGCTCTAAAGATTCGGCGAACAAGAACAGAGATCGCTTGCCTTTTTGCAGATTCTTCCAATTGGTGAATCTTGGAAAGTAGTAGTACTATGTGCCGTTAAATATATTTTGTGTTTAAATAATCGCTTATAGCTGGCATTTTACCTAATAAAACAAGTTTTGACTGTTAAACGTCATTCATAGGATAGTTCATCCATGCTAGAAGTCGTCTTTTCTTTTTTTCGCTGCACCACGAGTTGCTTTATCGCCTTCTGCGCAATAAAACATGTTTCAGAGTCCAAATCTTGTTTACAGATGTGACTTTTACCTCGCTGGGCGCGTTTTTGTCCACTTATACGACGGCAAATATAGCGCGCGATTTGCTCACTTCCATAGAGTACCGCGGCGTCCGTCAGCCGACGCCTGTGACGTCACCGGAGGAGCACTATGGCCTCTTCTAGGCGGTGTTGGCGAGGAGCAACAGAAATGGGGAGGGCAATAACGCGGCAGCGCTATCACTCTTTCCCCGCGATCACGTGTTGTTTTATTTTTGTATGGACGCCGCCGACAGGGCCGGCCCTATGCTGCGTGCCACTGGTTGTGTGCAGTGCAGGCGAAGGCAACGCCAGGCGAAGAGAGAAAGGGCGAGCACTAGGAAGGCGGGAAGGAAGAGGGAGGAGGGCAACGGAGGGCGAGGAAAGAAAGGGAGAGCACTAGGAATGTTAGAGAGGAGAGGAGCTTTTCTCTCCTCCTCCCCAGCCTCCCTAGTGCTTGCCCTTTCTCCCCTCGCCTGGCTTTGCCTTCACTTGGCGCCATCAAAAGGGGGGCGCCGTCACGCCCCCCTTTTGAATTTTTAAAACTGATTTATTTGAATACGGCGCCTGACATTCCTTTTTGAAATGCGGTTCGTGTCTGACAAATTGCTGGTGTTGAGCCAGTACTCGCATGTATACTAATAACATTATGTCGGACATAGTAGATAGGAGTGTATAAAAAAAAAAAGATTAGGGGAGGGGGCACCATGGCCGAGTTTGCCCAGGGCACTTGATGGATCTCATCTCGTCGACTTATTTTCGCTCGAAAAGTAGATCTGCTCATTTAACGTATTCACATAGTTTATAATTATCGGTGTTCATTTGCCCCTTGTTTCGCTTTGTTTTTTGCTTCCCAGCTTTTTGTATTGGACAACAATTACGCTACTGCTGCAAACGCGAACTATACGTTTAAAGGGATACTTCAACGAAATTTGAAATATTCCCGTCGTGTTCAAAAATAGGTTGAATATGATCCACAATATCCGTAAATGACAATCGCACGTTTGTATTTTGATCCTGGTGGCTGTATTTTTCGTTATAAACGGCCCACTCTGGCAAGCGCTCGGAGAAGGCCCAGCTTAGAGCACGTGACATCCAACGCAATCGTGACGTAGGTCGTCTCGAGACGAGCAAAGCTACGGCGAGGCTGACGCCAAGAGGATGGCCTAGTCGTTCCAGCCACCGAAGCGGCTGCTTTTGTACGAATTTTGAGTGACGGGTTAATCTTCTATAATCTTGTAGGGGGACAATAGCGACTTCTGCGACACACAAAAGGGATTCTCGGGAAGGGGGGAGTTCCTCCTTCCCCCCTTCTCTCGTCGTGGCCGGAGGCGAGACAAACTTCGTCACTAGCTGTCAAGGTTCCTAGACGAGCATTACAAACGAGGCGTTAGCGACATCCACCAGGTGCTCTTTGCTAATCGTTTAATTCGTTTTAAATTCCTTTTCGAGACTTTTTTAACAAAATATTGGTATGTTCCATGTGATACTGCTCTTTTGAACATATATAGACCAAAAAATGAGCGCCGAAATTTCGTTGTAGTATCCCTTTAAGGATGCATCTCGGCAGCGAGAACTCTCGATCAGCAGGAGTAGCTGCCAAAGATAAAGCTACGAGCTCGGAAGTATAGAGCCTTCAAGTGTTTGTTCAGAGTGTTGTAATAAAAATCGTCAGGAAAGCAAGGACTGTCAAATTAACTGATGGATTTTTTAAAGACATATTGAGCTCGGTTACTTTTTGAGTGAACTGAGACATAAAAACGACAGAACTGTGTCGAAAACGACACAGTTCTATTAAAAATGAAGCACGTTTGCGGGGCGGTGTCATTTTAATTCTTGATATCACATGACGTCAGGCCCCGAAGTAGTCATATAAACAAACCAAATCTAAATATGTTACCGGCAAAACTGTGAGTTACAAAAAGCATAGAGGACGAGGTCTCTACTCTTTAAAATCGGCTGACCCCCCCCCCCCCCCCCCCCCTTCCCCTCCGGTGTTGCGTTGGCCCTCGACCTATCCGGTATGGGCTATCTGGTCCCCATACTGAAATGAGATTGAGACCACTGGTGTAAGGCCATCCCTGGCCGCCGGTATTCAGCCAAAAGAGGCGCTAACCACCACCACTGTAAAAAGGCTTTCCGTAGCACCCCAGAATTTAAAAACTTGTAATGCACGTTTTCGAACATCGACGCAGGCACCATGGGCCAGTGGGGAGGCTCAGCCCCCCATTGGATGGCCATCTCGGGGCGATATAATGTTCACAAACTATAGTGCTGCCTACCGGGACGACATGGAACCTGTGATTCAAGGAATCAGCTTGAAGATCTCCGACTGCCAAAAAGTGTGTAGCGTTTCTCTTTTTTTTTTTTTAGAACGGAATTTTTACGCACGGATTCAAAATCACCACGAATCAAATGCAGTGTACTTGTACATGTTTGTCACGTTTGCACTATGCGATAGAACACGGTTGAATTCAAGCTTTTTGGCAACTCTACCACTCTCTGTAGAGAATAGAAGCAGAAAAAAAAAAAAAAAATCCTCTAAGCAGGGCATTTCCAGATTTCATCTCATGGTCGCATAATCTAACAATTTCTTATGGTGGAATAACTCGAAATGCAATGCATCAAGCAAGCTATATAATTATCTTTGCAGAATTGTATTTAAAGCCCTCTGCTCCCTGCTGCATAAAACAGGTCACAGAAATATGTTTTACATAAAAATATTGTTGCAAATAAAAACTATTACCGTAAAAAAAAAAAATTGATTTGGGTTGGCTGGGTACCACTACATGCGACCACATCCACTAGTCCAATCACCGATCGACTCTGTTTCAGATTGGTATTCTAGGGAGGACTGGCACCGGAAAGTCTAGCCTTGCGCTGGCACTGTTCAGACTAATCGAACCGAAGTCTGGGTCCATCACTGTCGACGGCATAGACATCGCACAGATCGGCCTGCACGACCTTCGTTCGAAGATGTCAATTATTCCCCAGGTAAGAGAAACAAGTGGGGCAGGATCCGCGCGACATTATTCGGCTTGCCCATTTCATGTGCATCTGGCACATTAAAATACTTGGAAACAATTTCCTTTTTGTGAACTCTTCGAGCGACGAATGCTCTTCCTGCTGCGCCATAGTTTCAAGTTTGGCCAACACAAAAATAGCCTAAAATAAATTTTAAACGGGGAGCGAAGGAGTCACAATGTTGATGAAAACTCAATGCCTCAATAGACTACCCACCAGAATTCCAGAAAGCAGGTTTATTGAGAATGGGAGGACAATTATTAAATGAAATTAAGAATGTTTAGTTTTTTTCTTCTGCCTCATATGAATACAATAAGTGGCATTTGTCCTAGATGTTTACGGAAGGCTATTTTAGACATTGGCGTTAATTTAATCGGGCTTTCGAACCAATGTAAAAGAGCGGCGGAGCGTAGTTTGTTCCCTCTTTCCAACGCCAGTAGCGACGAGACACAACCATCCGGCACACTGGAATAGTGTGCCAACACAGTTTCCTGCCAATACCTTTTCTTTCTTCGTAACCTTCTCAAGTGTAGCAGCTCGTTGTGCGATTTATCCAAAATGCAGGACCCGGTGGTATTTGCTGGAACTCTGCGCTGGAATCTAGACCCTTTTGGCGAACACACGGATGCCGCCTTGTGGGAGGCCTTGGAACGGGCACACCTCAAGCGCTTCCTCGCCGGCCAAAATATTAACCTCGACTGCAACATGACCGAGAGCGGGAACAACTTAAGGTGACACTGCAAACTTCCATTCGCAGCAGACGGGCGTTCTTTGAAAACAATGTACATAGCCTGTTTCACCATATCTTGGCAAGGAGTGAACACTACGGCCCTCTCGAGCCAATCGACGCGATAAAGGTGGTAATGGGGTGGCAGGCGCTCCGCATAAGGGTTCTCACCTATCTGTCCAGTCTCGCACACCGCCAACCTGAGCTCTTTTAAGCGCAAATAAAATTATTATTATTATTATTATGTGACCGCTTTCTGCAAGAGGAGTGCACCCCGACGATTACGTCGCGTGCCCTGCTCAAACGCTCCGGTACTGGGCCGTAGCTTTCACTGTCTGCCAAGTTACGCCGCGACAGAGCATTGGCGACGTACGCGACCAATTTAAGAGGAATTCATCCTGCTTTCGTCGACAAAAGTGCCTCAACAGAATGTCAATTGTGACGGTGTTGGTTTAAGGCGGCGATGAATCCGAGCTTCCAGCATATGTTTCTACGCATTGCAGAACTTATCATTCGCAAGCGACAATAATTAGCCCCGATCATAGCTCGAAACGTCACGGACGGGAGGCATAACGGGGCGACACCGAAACATCTTAGCGCCGATGGTTATTGCGTGTCTCGATATTTCTAAAAGTTAACTCTTTCGAACGGCTAGAAAGCATGGGTGAAAATATTGCGTCTTACAGTGCCGGACAAAAGCAGCTGGTGTGCCTCGCCCGGGCTCTTCTGAGGCAGAGCAAAATACTGGTCTTGGACGAGGCGACGTCATCCGTCGATTTGGAAACGGGCCACCTCGTAGAGGAGACCATTCGCACCGAGTTCCGAGGGACCACCATCGTCACCATCGCGCACACGGTTCACACAGTCATGGGCTGCGACAGGCGAGTCGAACCTCCTTCATCCTCCTTATCAAGGGAGGGTGCATGTGTACGGCCTTACCCAGCAACCGGTGGTCATTCCCAATGCGGGGACACGAAAAAACAAACCTGCAAGGACACCTTTCTGGGGTCGTTGACAAGCTGGAAGCAGTTGTCCAGGCGTGGATGGGACGCATTACAAAAAAGGTGGTTCTAACAGGGCGTAGAAAGGCCGCCGCACCGATGGAGCGAGTGCATTCGGCCCCAGAGGAAGTATGTAGAGAAGGTGGACGCATCTACCGACCTCCAAGTGACCGGTAGCTGCATCAAAATAATGGTGTTACAAAAATCCTACTCGAGTGGTAGTTTCGAATAATGGACTATTCAATGTTTGCTTCGAGGTGAACTGCGATACTCTTACTTATTGAAGTGCTGATCACGGCGGGTTTGCCCTGTTGAGACCGCTTCTCACCGAGTACCTGCCCGCTGCGGGGAAGCAATAGCAGCGGTGCTTGCGGGATCTGCGGATATTACTTCTCTGCAGTACACACTTGCTTGGCGAGCAGTGCACTTAATGGGGGTAACCCACCGCAATCATGCGAGTATGCGTCAGGCGGCAATGTCTTGACAGTCACCATTCACCATTCGTGTTTATTTTAAAGCAATTGCTGCTATGAGCTCTTCCCACCACTGAAAACAATGTCCGTTGTTGAGGTTGTAGTAGTAATAGTTGTTCATGTAGTAGTTGCTGCTGATGCTGTAGTTGGCGATGCAGGGCATCTGTCATCGATGTTGCACAATCCTTAAAAAAGATCGCCCGCTGCCCGTGGGAATCGAAACTGGGTCCGCTACGTGTGAAGCGGAGACGTTACAACCACAGAGTTGCGCCACGGCGTTAATGACCCGCTCTATGGTTGGTTTTTTGTAGTGCCCAATGCAAGTGCTCTCTGAGGCACTCTCAATGCCAAAAGCTCGTGCCAAGAGACACGCGTTCACACACTTTAGATAAAAAAAGAAACAAAAGCCTTCGAAACAAAACGGTCAGATGTCTATTTTGTTCCGAATTCTTTTGTACCCGAACACCACGGTGCGCGAACGCAATGCCGATGCCCAACGACCTTGCCATGACGTACTGTACTGTGGATGAACGCAGGACCACTCAATTTCTTTTGTTGTCGTATTTGAAAGACGAAACAGTATATGAATATAGCAACCCGATTTCTAAATCGTCTCAATTAGGATAGCTGCGGCAAATCTGTTGTTTACACACCATAGTTCAAAATCGGGGGCGGATTTAGAAAAGCCCCCAGATTAGGTACGCCCCCAGATTAAAAAAAAAAAAGAAAGAGGGGGGGGGGGGAGGGGGACAGAGAGAGACCACTGGCTGCGTACCTCATGGTGTGTTGGATCTTTGTTTAAACACAGATATAAATAGTAGAAAGAGGTCTTTTCTCCTCAGCGACATGAAGTGCCGCAAGTCAAGACGTGATTGCTATATCTCCTGCTTCAAAGCGGGGGATAACGACACCTTGATTTAAGGTGCAACCCCACCGATCAAGGCAATATGCTTATTTTTGAGAGCCTTAAACTTTTTATGTATGCTATGCAGAATTATATCCCTTATACCAAATTAAAGAGCTGCCATCCATTAACAATTCAATGTCTAGAAAATAGGGTTATCACTAGAAGCCTTTTTTCCATTTATATTTTAGTGAACCTGACTTTCAAAATGTAACATTTATTTTCTTGAGCTACAGTTATCTAATTCATACGAAACGTTATATGTCTAGCCTATGAAACATTACAATCACAAAAATTATAAATTTAACTAAATAAACATTTCAGGTTTCAAAATAAAAAATAAAGTTAAAAATAGCATTGCTTTTCTGCGTTATAAAAACGTATGTGCGTGAACGAAGGCAAATTTTGAGACATTAAAGTGTGAAGCGTTTCCTGATATTCCATTGGATAAAAATTACATATCGATAGGTTGCACGCTTACTTTATTATAGGACATAAAACTTTTCCCATTCAGTTACGACAAGCCACAGTTTCGTGATAACAAACACAGATGGCGCCAGCTGATCAGGAATGGTTTTTAATCGTGTTTGTCGACGTGCACCGTTTGGAGCGCTACATGTAAGACCAAAATATTCCCCAAGGCCTGGGTGTCAGACGCCTGAAGGCTTGCGCGGAGTGCGGGCTAGCGATATCAGAACAACAAGCGTGACGCTGCATGTTTGCTTGTGTATTTGTTCATTCAGACTTTACAGGTCTCCGATAACAGGGCGGGCAAAATCAGATATGCTCTGCCCAACGTGGCCCCGTTGCTGGTTGACAATGCTCAGCTCATCACGAAGAGAAAAAAAAACACACACAAATTACCAACAATAAACAGTGAATAGGAAAGAAAAGTACACAATTTTTATACAGTAGTTGCAACATTGTTGAGGTAGTTGAATATATGGCAAAGAGAAGACATTTATAAACAATAGAATTATAACACCCATACAAAACGTGGTTTAATTTATTACACAGATATGTTTAAATATGTATTTCGTTGCGCATAATAGAAGGTACTTTTTGAATAAATAGTTATACCTGTAATTAGACCCAGAGTTTAGAATAATTTCTTGAATGTTTGGATGTTGATTAGTATATCAGGTATTAAATATGCCAATTGTTGTGTGCCGTAATTTGTCCTCGGCAAAGGTATTCTATGTGTCATGCGGAGGCAGGCGCATAGGCCCGTACGTTCCGCAGTGCATCGATAGCTGGTCCATTAGAAAGGGAAGCCGCAACGGGCGTAGAAGCATGTGTTAATTGCAGAATTTCTCATCACGCTGGACAACTTCTATATGGGTGTCGCCTGACGTCGATACTACGAGAACGCAGCACCTACTCTTCCGCCAGAAAATTCGGAGACTACAGACATGTAGTTTTCCGCCAAATTACTTGTAGAGTTTCAGTAAGTGAAGAAGTTTAGTCGGCGAAATTCTTTGCAGTCCTCATCAGGTCTTTTTGTAGCGTGTACGGTAAATCTTCAAATGTGGTTGATGCTTGCTGCTGACAGTAGTAAGGGGAGCTGTTGCCATGCGTTCCAAATACATATATCTTGGTCCATTTCGCAGATTGCTCGCGAGCTCTTGAGTTGTCTGCTTGAGTGCATGGGTTGCAGAGATAGCTCCCTTTGCCGCGGCTGTCAATCTTTATATTTTAACATTTGTCAAATGCTTTGCGTGACTTCCTCCTACGCTCCTAATGCCATAGTGTGTGACTTGATGTAGTTCTTAATGACGTGGTTAATGCAAGCCACCTTTGTTATCATCCTTCCATATTCAGCACTGGTTTTGAGGGCCTTTTCGACATTGGAATCTTCATCCCCACAACTCTTCTGTATTTAGGCCATGCATCTCGCGGCTTTCTCAAAATCTTTCGGCGATGATATCAGGACTCCATTGCAGTTGAAGGCCCGTCCCACTTTTGAAGCAGGCATGATTTCGTGGGGTTTCGTTCTTGCTCATGTAGAAATTGCAAGTACTGCAATACTTGTTACAAAGTGGTATAGCTAGGATTTTATTTGTTTGTGAGCCAATGACGACAGCAACACTTGAGGTTGACGTGTATCGGTGGCCCTAACTGCGGTGGGCCTATTTAGCAACGACGACGACAGTTATGTACGGCAATCCATCCTCAGTGTAGTCTCCGGATTTGCACACCATTCTGTGCTCTTCTTTTCCAGCCGCTACCATTTCAGAAAGCAAAATGTCTTCTCACTTCAGCCTTACGCTCTCTTCATATCTGCTGAATGCTGTCGGCGACATGCAAGGAATGTTCAGGAGAGATAATATTTCTTCTATTGAGCTGAACCCATTTCCGGTGCATAACGTGCCCATTGCAGCTGCCTCGTTGATGTTGGTTTACTTCGAGCGCTTAGTTGAAATGACCCGTTCTTCATTGCAGTGCGTGCACACAAACGTAAACCAAGAGCATAAGGCCTGCCTTAGCTCATGTACGAATCGAAATGTGCCACGCGTATCCTTCGGGCAATCATGGCGTTCAAGTTTACGGATTTCGGTAATGAAATACCCAACCGAAACTATTCTTCTACTTCGACTTGAGTTGAAGAGTGCTAACCTGAACTGTGTATGGTAGCTTATTTTTTGGGATACAGGTGGAGTTTCCATAGCTTGGAATTTTGGCGATGATGCTGGGCAGATTAAGTAGACTCAAGGTTGATGAGCTTAATGATGGCGTGGGCCTGGTTCAGAACAGGTTGTTCGATTTGACACGGAGCTGTAAAATGGAAACGAAACATTAGCAAAATTTGTTAATATAAATTTTAGCATCGTCACATCGAGCTAACAAAAAAAAAAAAAACACGAAAAAACAACGTGCATTCTCTCATTTTTTGGACTTGCACGCGATCTCACGTCGTGTTAATCTGTGAAATAAAAAGAAATCATGATAAATTAAATAAATAAAAACTATGGATAAAGCTTTTTTTTGTCTCATCGAAAGCTACATGCATTCTTTCCTTTTTTAGATAGACGGGCTTAGAAACGAAACCAAAAACAAATTAGGCACTACACCACAGCCGTGAGGTCGGGCTCCCCATGTATTGCGGCATGGTTAGTGCTGTAGCTGATATATTTAACCGGTACACTGTGAAACCTAGCCTGTGTTATTTTACAAGCATCACAAAGTAGTGTTACAAGACCATAGGCCGGTACGATGCTCATCGAGATTGAAAGGGGCACGTGCAGAGATCGAGCAGGAGATCCCTGCTTTCCGCAGTGCGAATATTCTCCTTACCGTCTTTGAAGTATGGTGCGCCCCAAAATACATGGGCAGCGGCATTTTTTGCCAATATAGTTTTAAAAAATTTTAACACGCTCAATTTCAACAATATAAAATTATAACTATTCGAAATATAGTGACGATTGTGGGAGTTAAAACGCATTCTGTTCATCGCTTGGTTGTCAGTGAACAAGAATACCTTTGTCCGAGTGTTGAAAACCTCTCAATGGTCGGAAACCGTTGCATTGCCGGGTGGCCGTTCTGGTAAACAGGTTCTGGTAAACTGGAATGAGCAACTTTCAACAAATTCTGAACTAGTGCACTGCACGGGCCGGAATTCCCAGGTCCGTTTGACCGGGCCAGGTGGGTACATGGCCCGAGCCCGGCCTGGGCTACAAATGTTCCTTAAAATTTAAGCCCGAGCCCGGCTCGGGCCCGACAGGTTTTTAAAATATGATTACAAGCCCGGCCCATACAACCAGTTTTGCAGACGTGATCCCGATTAAGTTTTCCTAACCAACCTGACAGGGGCGATATAAAGGAGGGCCGAGTCGTGTTTTGAATATCTTAAAACGTTTCCGCGCCCGACATGGATTGGTTGGCTTGGCTGGCCCCGGCTTTGCTTGTCGGCTTGGCCCGAAATATTTTTGTAACAATCCCGAGCCCGGCCTGGGCTTGAGAGATACATACGCTTCGCGACCCGGCTCCGGCCCGCGCGTCGATTGGGGCTTGAGCTTTCGGGCAGGCCGTGCCCGTGCAGTGCTCTACTCTACATTCTCCCACCATAGGTTCTCTCAAATTATTACGTTGCCTTCGTCCGAGGAAGACGCACATACTTTCCAACATTGCAGCACAACTTACCTCTCCAGATCTGTAGAGATTGCTCTCGCTGCTGAAGCGGTAAGCTTGTGGCAGTGTCTTTTTTGCTGTTGATGGGAATATATAACTATCAGCGTTTTACGTTAGTTTTCGCGGTTCAATAGACATCTAAGGCTAACACCTCCATCAGCTAGCTGATCAGCGAGATTTTCGCCTGTGGCGATTGGTCAAGTGCCGCGCGTGACGTATAACAAGCGCTATCAAGATTGTGACGTTCGCCATGGAAAGAGGAGGCCGACTGAACGTCGCCATCTGCGGCTCTCGCAAATTGTTTGATGACCTCATCGTGGAGCCAAATATTACATTTATAGTTTGTCTACCCCAGCGATGTAGAACACGGCTACCAGGCTACGACCCGCCGGGTCCAACCGCGAGCCCGTTAAAAACCACCTGCGTATCCACGAAAGAATATAACACGTGTATTTTGAATTGGCTCGCGATGGCACCCGACAGGCTGCAGCTTGGGGTTTAGCCCATCGCAGGATACAATCAAGCATACGTATTCGATGGTTATTCAAAGTGCTACAGAGGGTATGCCCATTCCAGACACTTATGAGTTCTCTCCTGCTTCATTTGGGCCGTCTGTGTCGCCTAAGCAAGGGGGCGGCGGCGCCTCCCTTTAGATGTTGTCTGCGGATTTTTAACCTCTTCGCCCTGACTCCTGAGAAGTGGAAATGGAGACTACACAACTACACACCACATATTCTGTCAGTACCTTCCACAGCTTTGACTTCGTGTCCTTGAGCTTAGCTGCGCTCAAAGCTAGCGTAAAACGAAGAACTGATGCCGCGCACCTCTACAGCGGTTGCGCGAAATATGTAAACTGATTTTTCTAACGTCGCCATTCATTTTTATGTGCTGTTTGTTTTGTTTTGTTTTGTGGACTTACTAGGGGTTCCCTAGTAAGTCCACAAAAATACAAACAACAACAACAGCTACACTGCCAAATACACGCTCAATAGTTAACCGCAGAACACAAATTTGTAATTCAACGTTATTTTTTTTTTATCTTTGGCGACCCGCGTACAGGTAGTCAAATCACGCCAAATAAAATAGTGTCCCGAGTTATTTTGTGATTGCTTCTTTTTATTTGCTATGTGTATAGTATGCGACAGCTCCTCGAGCCCTTTATTACCAAACTGAACATTGCAGAAACAGAAAAAAAAAAAAAATATTGCACTGAACGTACTCTTTTTCTCGCTAAAAAGGAGTATTGACAGCTATTCTGGAGTAGGTTTGGACCACAAAATGGTACTATGAAACCTCCATGTCGCTAGGTGTTCTCCATCCTCCATGTTTTGTAAAAATAAACAGCTAAAAAGCCTGGAACCAGGCTCCCGACAAAACAATAAAAATAAATGCGTTTGTGCTAATTATTGGCTTATTATAGATCAAAAAGAAAATTGGGAATCTGTTGTTTGAACGTTTAAACAACTGGCGGTATAATAAAACGTAATAGTAGGCATAAACCAGGACCGCAAAAAAAAAAAAAAAAAAAACTACAACAGATGTATTGTAAAATCATTTTCTCTTCACTACCACACCACCAAAGATAGGGCAGTGGGGCGTTTCGCACTTTCTGACGACTTCCCGACGCTTTTGTGGTAGTTTTCTTTCTATCTCAATCGGACGGATGCTTCCGCTGCATGAGGGTCGGCGTAGTCTATCGACGTTCGGACCAAGCAACGCTCCTCGCTGGGGCACGTAATTTATTTCCAGGCTGATTCGCCGAGGAAAAGAAAGCGCGACGCGTCATTGCCAAAAATAATGTTTTTATTTTTTTTTTCTATAGAGGCCCCTAAGATGATGATCAAAGCATTAAAAAGGGCAGTAAATACAAAACACAAAAAAAAGTATGAAAAACAAAAAGCGACGTTCTTGGGCGCAGGGTGCCGTCGGTTATCAAATCCTCCATCTGCGTGACACCGCAAACAGACCGGATCGCACCTCGTAGAAACATCAAGTTTGGAGAAACTAAACAATGACCAGGGAAGTCAAAATCAAAGAGAAGGCAAATTGCACACTCTATCGACGCGCCATCATACACGACTTTATCTGCTCATGTTTAGGTCTGGATGACGATGCGAGCGCCATCTCTTGTTCTAGAATCATACTAAGTGAGGGTGGGGTTTCACCTTAACTTTGTGCCCGCTTCGCATAACCTAAGACTATGGTTTAGTGTTTCCGGTGAATCCCGATAAACCACAAAAATTAAATCCCCGAGTCGGTTTTATCAACATCGGTCTTTGAATAAGAAGAATCCAACTTTTGCAAGAAAAAAATCTTCATCTAGTTTTATTTTGGCACAAATCACTCCAATCAACTGTCCGTGAGGCTGGATTTTGCTCTGGATCACCACTTCTCGTTTCTTTTCCTCGTCGGTGCAAGGACGTTTTTTGATTGGTCAAGTCGTGTGAATGTGCCGTGGAGGTTGGGGAGCCACGTGCCCCCTTCGACATAATCTCTGACAAACCCCGTTTTTTAGTCCCACACCAGACTTGTAACCGAAGAACGCCGAATCTGCGGGAAAGAGTAAACCCCGAAAAAGCGTCCACGAATTCCAAGAAAAATAAACCCCAAAAACACTCATGTCCGTCCGCCGTCCGTTGTCCGCCGTAGGCCGGCGTCGGGTGCTCGTGCTTCTGCTCGTGTAATCACGTGCTCACGTACTCGTGTAGGGCAAAAAAAAAAAACAAATGGAAAAAACAGGTGAAAAAAGAAAAAGAAGAAAACCACACATTCTCCTACTGACATGAATGAAAAGGCTCAAAGAAAGAGAAGAAAAAAAAATTACACCATCTTCCCGAGGGGAACCATGGGGTGATGCGGAGCATCGTGTTGGTTCCTAGGAAAGAGTCAGTTGCGTGCTGACGTCGAGAGATGGCGCCACCGACTGCCCTAGCGTTACCCCCTACGCAAGCCTTCGTCGCGGCTCGCGGCAGAGAAACTTGGAACGCTCGCCGCTCGCCGTTTATTTTTTTTCACACTTGAAGGAGAGGAGACTAGAGGAGGAGAGTTGCGCGTGCGCGCGCGGTGTGAGGAGAAGCGAACGCACGCGCAGTGCACGCAGCTGGTAGAGAGAGAGAGCGGAGAGAGTAACGCGCAGCTGTTGGAGAGAGGGAAGGAGAAGTGCGCGTGCGTAGTTCGAGTGCCGACTACAACGCCGACGCCGCGGGACATAGACCCAAGCAAGAGATGCTCCGCATCTAAAAGAGTAGGGGGTTCTGAGATGCCATCCCATCTGTCTGCTTAAAAAAAGAAAAAGAAGAAAACCACACTTTCTCCTACTGACATGAATGAAAAGGCTCAAAGAAAAAGAAGAAAAAAAAAAGAGTAGGGGGTTCTGAGATGCCATCCCATCTGTCTGCTTAAAAAAGAAAAAGAAGAAAACCACACATTCTCCTACTGACATGAATGAAAAGGCTCAAAGAAAAAGAAGAAAAAAAAAGAGTAGGGGGTTCTGAGATGCCATCCCATCTGTCTGCTTAAAAAAAGAAAAAGAAGAAAACCACACATTCTCCTACTGACATGAATGAAAAGGCTCAAAGAAAAGAAGAAAAAAA
This sequence comes from Ixodes persulcatus, assembly GCA_013358835.2. Taxonomy (NCBI): domain Eukaryota; kingdom Metazoa; phylum Arthropoda; class Arachnida; order Ixodida; family Ixodidae; genus Ixodes; species Ixodes persulcatus. The sequence goes on from JABSTQ010009122.1 coordinate 56,432, forward strand.
AGAGTAGGGGGTTCTGAGATGCCATCCCATCTGTCTGCTTAAAAAAAGAAAAAGAAGAAAACCACACATTCTCCTACTGACATGAATGAAAAGGCTCGGCATGCTGCGGCTCGGCGTCTACGCAGACAAGCACCACCAGAGCTTCGCCCCAAGCAACATCGTTCACCACGTGGAGATGCGGTCAATTTTTTTCTTCTGTGAATCTTGGGTTTTAGATGCTTAAAGGGGCACTCAAGTGCTTTTTGGAGGTTCATTTTCAACTTTTTCAGTATTTACCAGAAAGACAACCCCACTCATGAACGACAGAACCTCTGACCACCGGCGTCGAGTTCAATTGGACAGCATCTCTTTCGGATCCTCATCATTTCAGATTTTGAGACTGCCACAGGAAATTTGCGCGTCGGCTATCACATGACGAAACATTTGCCAAAAAGCTCTACACCAGAATGCGTGCTACGATAAGGCCTTGGCCTACGAAATAAGTTTGAATATTTTATCAAATTATGTCCGAGTACACTTTCAGCCCAACTCGGTTGTTTTTTGCACTAAATTAATTATTGTAAATATAAAAAGACTTACCATTTTCGCTGCGCTGCGTGTGACGTATCCGATAAGGTAGAAACGGGCAAGCAAGACTTGGTCGGCTCGGACACTATACAGAAACAAACTCTAATCACAAATCCCAGGAATCAAATTCAATTGCTCGTTGCCATTCAGTGTGGCCATAAGGATGTAGGCTTGACCACCTTCGTCTAAGCCATTTTTTCAGTGTCCCGACGCAGGGACCCCAAGAGATCAGAGTGACAGTCAATAATGTTGAGATTGTTCACAATAGGCAGTTTTCGTAGACTGCATTGCCCCCTCCGCTAAGCCCTCCGCAACGAAGAAGCCGCTACTGCACCTGCGCACCGCTGGCCTTCCCTGTAGAGTTCCAGGTATCGTAGCGGGTTGCGGCGAGCGTTGGGGGACGATGAAAACCATCTACGAAAGCTCCCTATTAATGCTAGCTCCTCTCTTTTTGTCTCTCTGAATGAATTCTTGTGAATGGCAACAAAAGGCTTTCGAAGTTGGTAATCCATAGCCTTTCCCACTCAGAAGTGCTAATGGTAGCTCGAAGGCAGCTCGCCTAGACAGGGTGCTCGAAGGAAAGTAATGACCCTCAAAGATCAATTGCCACGACGCCCGCGGAAAGGTCTCATATTTCTGCCCTGCTCAAATCTGCTTATTTTGACATTCTTTCTTCTGTTCGGGGATGGCGACGTTTAATCCTCTCAGGTCGGCCGAAACCCTCCGAGGACGATGGTGAAGGTCGTCCTCGACCTTCACCATCGTTCATTTTTCTTTTCCGCACCGCATTGTCATAAGGATGCAGGTGCTCTTTGACGCTTTGGGGCCCCTGCTTATCATCTTAACTGGCAAGTCGCAGGAAGCGACACCAATACATGGTTTGGACAAGCAAATCGGAGGTTTGACTGAAAAGTGTTCAAATTCCGAACTCTGACGGATAAGAATGTTTTGAATCCATCAAAGTTTCGCACGAGGTCCTGGTTTGCGCAGTCTGCGCAGCATTGCTGGGAGGGGAGGGGAGGGGGGGGGGGGGGGGTTTGATATGTCTCAGGAGGGTTATATAGTTATATACAAAGATCAACCGAGCTTAGAAGTGGACAAGTGGAAGGTTGGGAACAACCTTCACAAATTTGGTTGAATTTTCGTTTAAGCACGGAGCACGGCAGTAGAAGACTGAGAAACTATTCGATTAAAAAAACATATTCGGCCAAAACCACTAGTCATTTTGAACTCCGAAATCTACTATTCGCACATGCCTACGAAATAATAAAGTGTGAATCAATATGGTATGCACCTAGTACATGGCACACATTAGATGCAGTGCTACGCTTTAATAACCGACTTTTCTCGTGCAGAATCCTACTGATTAATGCTGGAAAAGTGGCTGAGGAAGGCCCCCCCTGGGAGCTGCTTCGAAGAAAAGACTGCCTCTTCTCGAGAATGGCTCTCCAGTCCTAGGGTACGGTGCCTGGAGCCCGTCTTTGACCGGTGCGTTTGGTGTCGTGTTGCACCGTGCAATGAGAGCGGTCCCAAAACGGCAACAAACAATGTCACAAAGGCTGGAGAGTCACACAATTGGATGTCGCGATTCTGGCAATTGGGTGTTAAAAATCCTAAAAAAAGAAAAAAAAAGAAAAAAAAAAAAAAAAAAAAAGAAAAGCACTGTGGAATGCGAGTGTCTCTGTTGTCGTGGCATCCCGACTTGGGGGACGACCTTTTAAGACTTGGTAAGCACCCCAGTTGGTGACGTATTTCGGACACCGTACCTAAGGTGTAGTACAGAAAGGCGAAAGATGCCGGACGTGTGTTGCCGCAAGGCCATGGTGATTGGAACGACGACGAAGATTTCGTGCGCGGATATTCCCCCCCCTAACGACACGGTCCTTGGATAGACTACTTTCAGATCTGGAAACTTCGGTGGTTTCTGCCACGGTAAATTGTGTCGCCACAAGTGACGTCAAAACAAATAAAAATTAAAAAAAAAAAAAAAAATTGTCTTGAAATTTATTGATAATAATTTTAAAGGATATGAGCATCCTTCGTGTGCCATTTCAATCACTCAGAAACAATGACTCCTAGGGTTTGAGTATAGATGGCATTTCCAACCGTCCATCTTTTTGACATGTCTGCAGGGTTTTTATGAAAGAGTAGGTGCATCCAGCGCCTTCCTCCCCGGTGGCTCCTCCGGACCCAAGTTAGTCCGTTAGGTTCTCCGAGCGATCCAAAATCTTCATGCAATTATATGTCTGGTATTCACTACAGCAGGCAGTCATTTGAGTTACTAGTCTCAATATTACAACCATTAGTGTATATCTGCGCGTGCGCACCCCCCTCACCCCCCTCCCCACCCCACCCCACCGCACCCCACAACACGCACCCCCCAATAACTCTAAAAGCTTTTGCCTTCAAGCACGATTCGCATTGCAAAAACAAAAACGTTTGCACATTTATTTTGCTAAACGCCGCCTTTACACGAAGCTTCCCTATAATTCCGAAAATCTACATTTTGATCCTAAACAAATTTCGCACCAAATTTCGACGTATCCGAGGCGCACCGCGGTGCCAGCTCCTCGATGATTCGCTCATTTTGTTAATTAAAATTGTTGCAAAACATTGGGTTAGAAGAGAACCTCCTTCGCACAACAGACACATAGTAATTTCCTATTTTTTTTTTTCTCTCGTTACTCTTACCTCTCTGCACATCCCTCGCTTACCTCGTCTCGGGATATAAAAGGGAATAGCCCGCACAAAACCGACTTGGACCGGCCATCAAACGACAAGAACATATACAAAAGAACACCGTGAGGCTCCCGCCGCGACAGGGAGGCTCCCGTATTTACAAGAAATCGGTATGCACAGACAGAGGGAGCCCACGAGAGTTGCAGCACGCACTCCATGACCCCCTAGCCCGGACACTCCACCGTCGCTTCCGCAAGGGACGCCGCGAAGAGACAAATAAAGACGGTACACTTTCGAGACTTGGCAAGCGCTTTCCATCACAGTTTCGCTGCCTCCTAGAAATGAATGGCAAAAAAAAAAAATATAAGGGCAAAAAATAAATTTGGTACATAGAGAATCCTTTCCTTCTAGGGTTTTGCTAAAGGGGACGAGACCAGTGGAAGAAATCGAGGCCACACAAGAATGCACTGCGACGTGTCTGCCATTTGAACCCAAAAACTAGCATTTTTCACCTTTCTCTGGTCGTATCTTACAAACAAACATTAGAAGGACAACGAAATGTTGCCTCCGCCTTGTCGGACAAAAACAACAAAATGCGAGCTGCCAAAGCTTCCTCATTTTAAAGGGGCACTAAAGTGGTTTCTGCGACTGTCTATTTATGGTCATAACACAATCCAAGGGCTGTAAGCATTGTAAAAAAAAAAAAAAAGCCTGAGATATTGATGTGCGTCTGATTTTCCTTTTAAAGGCAAAATCAAAGGTCGCGACTAGTCCATTTTTCTTCAATTCGGCGCACAAATCGAAGGGCACCATAGGATGTGCAACAGCCAATGGCAAGCGATCGCTTCCCACGCGGCAAGGGGGCCGTCCAATGGCAAAACGGTTTCCGAACATGTGCTATTTGGGCGCGGGAAGCAATCATTCGCGATTGGCCGTCGCAAGTCCAACGACACGCTCCAGTTGCCGAATCGGAAACAAAAACGGGCACGTCACAATATTCCGTTTAGTATTTAAAAGAGAGATCGCACGTGCAAACATTGTGTTATCACCAAGACTATCTCAGAAACCACTTTAGCGCCTTTTTAAGCGTCGGTTATTTTAGCACGCTCCCAATTCGGCCCAAATAACTCCGGGAAAATCGAAACACAACTCGACGGAAACAACACAACAAGGGCCAAGCCCGTAAAAAACACCTCTTCCAACTCCGTTTCGTTCGTGGCGGAGACGAAGAGTTTTGCTCGGGACTCTCATGACGCCGCTTCTGGGCGGTGCCGCCAACAAAAGCTCCGGTGCAACGACCTCTGCTTGGGGTCCCCGGACACGACGGAGAAGTATGCGGGAGGGTGGAGTGGGGCGGGACAAGTAGGACGGCCGCGCCGAGCATCAAAACATGCCGAAGCCCTTGGAATAGTTGATGGCCTTCAGGAGCCGGTCCTCGAGCTTCTCCTTGGACGAGTATTCGGGCAGGAGCAGCACGTTGAAGCAGGTGTGGGCGGTCGGCAACCTGGAGGAGAGCAATCCCGCCGAGCTTGGTTGCCATGCTTGGAGCAGACGAAAGAGCTACGCTCCGCAGCACAGGTGGCCACACAGACGCATTGAAAGAGCCATAAAAAGGAAGCTTTCTAAGTGAAGAGTCGCAGTACAAAGGAGGCGTGGCACTTGTCCTTTAATTTTTTTACTTCTCGGTTGGCGGTTACGGCGAATTCCACTCTGTACGTTTTTTCGTCGCGAGTCCCCGTTCGTAAACCAAGGGCCACATCCGACGTGCGTACTATGGCACAAAGCTGTCGAAACGCAAGCTGCCTTTTCTTCTATATGTCTTTCTTTCCTTCTGACCTTGCCAGGGGGGGGGGGCTTACCACGGAGCAGCGGGGCGCACATAGGTTCCTGGAAAGAGCCGCAAGAGGCTAGCCAGAAGACGGTTTGGAGTAACTACACTTCGGCCCTTTCAGTGCTTAAAGTCAATGTTGCCAGTTATCGCAGCTCTATCCGACGTTGGACGGAACGCTTTTCCGCTCTCCAGGAATGGCAGCACCGCCGTGCCCTCGTTCACACGAACGCGAATAAGCCCGTCGGCCCCAATCGTTCCTGGAACGAAGCCGACACGTCGACGTTTACGCGAATATGCATCGAGTCCTACGCGAAGGTGGCGCCACGCCGCGTCGCGTCTCAAAGTTAAAGCTGCGTCTCCGGCACCGACCACGCCACCTTTTTCGGTGCTTCCCGGGCGGAGGCGGCAGGCCCCTCTTGACGACCGCGAGGACTGTGCCCGCCTTTCGATGCCGCGCAAGAAATTACGAGACGCAAGGAACATCAAAACCCGAGCGTTCTGGGCTCCACCCTCACCGAGCAGCTTGACTATGCGGTCAGACACCTTTATAACAGACGCCTCAACCACGAAAACGGCCGTTTAACTAAGTCAAATAAAGTCCCGGCCAATCTCCCATGGGTTTAATTTGCTTCTCTGACCACTAAAACAAATTTCTGTTTAAAAAATATTTTTAATTAAAGGGGGACATAAACTTAAATTTAAAAATTTTTGGAAAAAATTCATTTTTTAGATTTTAGGTTTTCAAAACCAATTACACACCCTTCAACTAAATTTGATAACTATACGCCAAATAGTTACATTGATATAAAATATTTTCAATGGATTGTGAGGCAGTAACAAAGTAAAGGAGTTCAATGTTCTTATGCATATTTCTCAATTGCACTTTTTGCTGCAAATTTCATACGAAAGAATCTTTCGTTGAAAGATAAAATTTCTGATACCACGATCAAAATGTTTCTGAACTGAAATTTACTGGGGAATCGGGCTATCTACTTCACTTTGTTTTAAGTAAAGTCCTCATTGAGAAAAAACTATGTTTTTTCAAATTGATATAGGACAGATATGCATCTTTTATGTCGAGGTCCTAAGTCTTTCTGAAATATTTACATTTGAGTTATAGAAACTAGACACTAGCCCAAAGTCCCCCATCCCCCACTTCATATGGAAGCAGCTGAAGTAGTTTTTAATACCTTAATTTGCATATCATAGATTTCTTAAGTGACATCTTATGCAGGTATGTAAAATTGTCCTAGAGAGCTGAAAGTTTGCACAATACACCTACATCTGACGTTAAACCTCCCCTGCAAATTTCATTCCGATCACTAGGGTAGTTAAAAAGTTATATCTCTAGCCAGTATCCCCCTTAACGAAGCAATTTCGCGACCCAATGAAGCAAAAATGACCAGTATCACAAATTTTCTACGCGAGAAGTTATCGGTTTCTCATAAATTATTGCTTGGAAGTGATGTGCGTAGAGAAAGGAAATGCTGCGGCAGAGGCGACAGTTGAAGCTACTACCGCGCCACACGTTATTCTCGGTTTCGGGTCCAAATAATTTATTAAGGCGCATTCACACGGAGAAAAAAAGCTTGTGTTACGGTCGACGTCACTGTCGAAAAAACCTAGGCAGTCATGCAGGCCCTCCAGACAGCGGCGTCTTTTTTTGGGTACCTCGTGTTTGTCGATAAAGGATAATTTTTATTTGTCTGCTTCGTATGATTGTTGGTGCCTAGCCCTTGTGATTGCATACGCGCTCGGAGACAACCGTCTTCAGTGAATTGACAACGGCGACGAATATGCAGACGTTTACACTTTAGTTGTATACGGTATATGTAAGAGGTACCCGCACAGCGTGCGCCGAGCGCACTTGCCGTGCGGGCAAGTACCGTGCTCGCACGATTGTAAAGCACACTTTTTTTTGCCAGAATAGGTGCCCAAAATACATGCGCGTTACAATCGAAACCAAAAACCGAAACTCAAAAAGAAAGACCGTTTGTTTACATTGGCCATTTTGGTATCTGTATCACGCATGTTCTTTCACGTCTACCGTTACAATCGAAACCAAAAACCGAAACTCAAAAAGAAAGACCGTTTGTTTACATTGGCCATTTTGGTATCTGTATCACGCATGTTCTTTCACGTCTACCGTTACAATCGAAACCAAAAACCGAAACTCAAAAAGAAAGACCGTTTGTTACATTGGCCATTTTGGTATCTGTATCACGCATGTTCTTTCACGTCTACCGTTACAATCGAAACCAAAAACCGAAACTCAAAAGAAAGACCGTTTGTTTACATTGGCCATTTTGGTATCTGTATCACGCATGTTCTTTCACGTCTACCGTTACAATCGAAACCAAAAACCGAAACCAAAAAGAAAGACCGTTTGTTTACATTGGCCATTTGGTATCGTATCACGCATGTTCTTTCACGTCTACCGTTACAATCGAAACCAAAAACCGAAACTCAAAAAGAAAGACCGTTTGTTTACATTGGCCATTTTGGTATCTGTATCACGCATGTTCTTTCACGTCTACCGTTACAATCGAAACCAAAAACCGAAACTCAAAAGAAAGACCGTTTGTTTACATTGGCCATTTTGGGTATCTGTATCACGCATGTTCTTTCCGTCTACGTTACAATCGAAACCAAAAACCGAAACTCAAAAGAAACCGGTTTGTTTACAGTGGCCATTTTGGTATCTGTATCACGCATGTATCTTCTTTCACGTCTACCGTACAATCGAAACCAAAAACCGAAACTCAAAAAGAAAGACCGTTGGTTACATTGGCATTTTGGTATCTGTATCACGCATGTTCTTTCACGTCTACCGTACAATCGAAACCAAAAACCGAAACTCAAAAAGAAAGACCGTTTGTTTACATTGGCCATTTTGGTATCTGTATCACGCATGTTCTTTCACGTCTACCGTTACAATCGAAACCAAAAACCGAAACTCAAAAAGAAAGACCGTTTGTTTACATTGGCCATTTTGGTATCTGTATCACGCATGTTCTTTCACGTCTACGGACTCGTGTCTGCCGTCTTAAGATGGAAAAAATGAAAGTTTCCAATTCCCTGTAATGTCGAATTAGAGTGCAGCTCTTGAGGAGGAGGAGGGGAGAGTACAGAGAAGAGGGTATGTCCCTCCTCCTCCCCCCTCCTCTCCTCCTCCTCCCACTCCCTCCCTCCTCCCTCGTGACGTGCCTCGTGAAGGTCGTGACTTTCACAAGTGAAGTTCACGTGAAAGTTGTGACCGTCGTGACCTCGACGAGTAACCTTCGTGACGTCACTCGTGACCCTAGTAACGTCGCTCGCGACGTCATCGTGGGAAACGTCCCATGATGCAATACAGTAAAAGCTCGTTAATTCGGATCGCAGGGACCGGCAGAAATGTCCGAGTTAACCGAAATCCGGATTATCGGATGGACTATAAAAACACTGGAAAAAATGTGTTCTGCATGGGCATACATTTATTTCTGGAAAAACTCTGTTATTCGTGTTAGCTTCTTGGCAGAAACTTGGCGAAGGACAATTTTCTTCAACCCCATTAAATGATTGTGAGCGTACTCACTTTCGGGGATCCCGTCACAAAATTCTTCTAACACGGCGAGGGCCTCTGCGGCTTCCTTGACAGTGCGACGTCGTGACGGTTGATCGGACGTATCGTCGCTCAACTGACCAGCAGTGGCAACATCGCGATCTATAGCGATATAATCGGCAAGCTGTACACCACTGGGCAGGACACGCTCGAGACAACTGTCATCCACCTCTTCAGCAGTTTCTTGGCTGTCCTCCGAGGTGGCATCAAGAATGGCCTCACAAACGTCAGGGCGGACGAACCCACTGTGCCTGAAGCAGTTGGCTATCACCTCGGCCGGCGTGTTGCTTCAGACATGAGCCAAAATGTCAAGTGCGCTGAGCAGGTTAAGATTGTATTCTCGGCCTGCCTCCATGCACAGCAGCATTCGTTCCAGTACATGCCTTCGGTACTTGCCCTTAACGTATTGGATAATCCCTCGATCCAGCGGCTGCAATGAGGCCGTCGTGTTAGGAGGGAGGAATAAGAGCTCAATACATTCGAGCCCCTCCACATTCTTGTGTGCGCTGCAATTGTTGACCACCATGAGAACCTTGCGCTTGTTGGTGGAGAAGCGGCAGTCAAGCTGTCTCAGCCAAGCTTGAAACAATTCAGAGGTCATCCAAGCTTTTCTGTTGGCTCGATACTCCACAGGGACACGGCCGGCGTTCTTAAAGCACCTTGGGCTATTTGCTTTCCCAATGACGAGGAGCGGTAGGCGCTCCGTGCCGGACATATTCGAAGAGAGAAGCACGGTAACCCTTTCTTTGCTCCTCTTGCCACCCACGCACGGGTCGCCCCTAAACGTGATGGTTTTGTCCGGTAGGGCTTTAAAAAAAAGTGCCGTTTCATCAGCGTTGAATACGTCGGCAGGTTCGTAAGCGGCGAGGTGCCAAGGAAGCACAGTTGTCCTCCAATTATCCACGCAATGTTCGTCAACAGCTCCTTTCTCCCCGCAGACATTCCGAAAGGCTAAGCCGTGTCGTTCTTTGAAACGGGCAAGCCACCCCTCCGATGCACTGAAGGAATCGATGCTCATTTTCGCTGCGAACCTTTCTGCTTGCTGGCAGATAAGTGGGCCGCTCCAAGGAAGCTGGCCGTTGCGCGCGTCTGTGATCCATCGCAGCAGTGACTCTTCCAGCTTCGGGTGCGCAGCCGTCCTAAGTCTTTTCCTCTTCCCGGTGAACTTGCCAAGGCTTCAAATATTTTAGCTTCGTTCTTGACATAGTCGCTTAGAGTGCTCCTCTTGACACCATACTTCTTCATTATTTCTTGCCGAGGGACGCCTTGCTTGACGTCTGTCAAGATGTTGATCTTGGTTTCTAAATCGTTCGCTCGCTGCTGCGGGCGCTTCGTCGAGGTGGCAGTTGCCATCACTGCAGAGCGTGATGGCGTGATGGCACAGAAAACCCCCCACCAACAAAGCGATTACAATCCCCCGAACAAAGGGCAGCGCAAATCAGAAGCAAGTGGCGCGAACCGCCCTCTTCATCACGCTGTCCTCGCAGCTTCAGTGAACGCTAGATAGTTCGGCTGCTACGTCCATATTGGCTGGCATTTAGCGCCGCCTAGCAGCGACTCGCTCGTTCACTATCGCCGCCATCGCAGTTCTCGTGACTTGGCGTGCAGCTGTCCTGCCACCGGTGGCGGCGCAACGAGAGGGTGTTTACGGCTTCCAGACACCCAGCATCGTGCGGCTGAAAGCTGAAAATTGCGATAACCCTCTTAGGGGATTGTCCGAGTTAACCGGTGCGAGGCAAAATACTTCTGAGTTAACGAGCATATGACGCCATTGAGCTACACGTAGAATTGTAGGGACCGCGTGGCGAGTCCGGGTTATCCGGATTCCCGAGTTAACGAGATCCAGATAAACGAGCCTTTACTGTACGCGGTTACGCCGACGGCAACGCCGCTGAAGCCGGAAACAGGCGGCTGAGAGCTGTGCTCTAAAAGAAAAGAAGTTTGACTAGGAGGCATTATTTAAATGAAAGGCCATCACACTGGCAGGAAAAGATAACAACGAAGCAGCACTGGGTGGCCTCGCAATCCCAGCGACCCGACGAGCTTGCAAAGTTGCTTGGAAGACGACCTGCCCAGAGGCGGCGGTGGCATACAAGCGCAACAAGCGCGGCACCTAAGACGCTTTAGACAAAAGCAAGGACTACCTTTGTGGACAGCGAAGGACCATCGTCGGGCTCCGACGGCGGCGACTAGCGCACGGCATTCTGTGTTGTCGTGAGTTTCACAAAATCTGTTCAATGAGGTATGTGTTCAACCTTCCTTTTTTTTTTTTTACCTGCGCGGTACAATCGGCATCGAGTTATTTTCCAAATATTCGAGCGCTAAATATACCCGCGCGTTACAATCGTGCAAGCACAGTTTGCTCAATTTGCGAGAGGTGGGACGATCAGAGAGCCGTCCGCCGCGCCCCGCCTCGACGACCCCGTGCGTACCTGTCGGAGTCTGTGCCGTGGCGCGCGACGACCAGCTTGAGCTTGGAGAGGCCCCCGACGGGGACGCGGTCGCTCCCCGTGGCGAACTGGAGCAGCTTGCGCTTCTGCTCCTGACTGAACTCGTGCACCAACTCCCAGAAGTGCCTGCACAGCCCCGCCAGACGCTCCATGAAGCGGCGTCCCGTTTGCCGGACGACGCCGAGCAAGCACCCCCACGACGGACGGAGATGGTCGCAAAAAAAGGTGGGGATGGCCGCTCTTTAGGTTCGACAGCTATGAAGCGGAAGGGCTACGCGGTAGAATGGTCCTGTTTAGCCTTGTGCGAATAGTGGATTTTGAGTTCGAAGCGAATTCGAAGCGAATAGTGGTTTTGGCCGAATATTTTCGAATCGAATATCGAATAGTTTTTCCACACCTTTCACTACCATTGCGTAATGCTTAGATGAAAACCTAGCTAAACTTGTGAAGGTTGTTCCACTTGTTCATTTACAAGCTAAGTTTAATCTATCTATATTTAGGAACTGTGAACTAAGAAGGTCTGATGTCTTGGGATGGCAAGTAAACGACAGATTTGACATAAAATGAATCCTATAGGGAAGGCCAACTCTACCCAATTGAGTGAATTTACAAATCTTGCTATATAAAATATTCTTTCTTTAATCTCGAGTTAAGGGAGAATGAATCGCGCATGATGAATGCAGGCTGTAAGGGCATCTCCGCCCAACATAGCATACTCTTGCGTAACACTAAGTTTAATTTTGAAACTTTTACTACAATGTAGACATACACACTCACAAAGTTTCTATTTATTTTCAAATGCAGACGGCACGCGTGCACCATCCCGCCTTGAATGTATGCTTTTCTTCCAAGCACGCAATGGCGATATTCATACTTTTCCAAGTGTTTATTGCAGCAGGTTACCCCGTTGAGTGTGCTTCTTACCGAGCACCGATGTAATGCAGAGAAGCAACACCCGCGGAGCTCGCTTTCGCGGGTAATGCTTCTCCGCAGTGCTCCGGTGCTCGCTAAGAAGCGCACTCAACGGGGCTAACCCGACGCAATCAACACTTCGAAAAACGCGAATAGTGCAGTTCTTCTCGAAGCGAATATCGAATAGTGTATTATTCGAAACTACTATTCGAAATTCCGAATATTCGCACAACCCTAGTCCTGTTTGATCCAACAAGATGGCAGAAGGCGGCTTCCCAAAGTGCCTTTGCACTTCCGGTAAGCCACGTTCCACCGCGATAACGAACGGTGTCCACAACCTTCCGCATTAGTTTGCGTGTGCAGACTATCGGTTATTGGCATTGCTTTTGATGTTGACGAGACGCCCAAGCATGGCAAGTGACTGTCTACAACGGGGGCTCGGTAAGACGACCAAAGGCATATTAGCGAAGTGTCAACTTTGGTGATGTCCAAATCTCTCACTTCAAAAAACACTGAAAAGAAAAAATATTTTAAATGGCCTGGAAAAATTACAAATATTACAAAAAAATTTTTTTTTTTTTTCTAAAATTATTTAGAACGCTAGATTCGTTTTAGTTTACAGCTTTAAACTGCGCGCGCCATAAGACGCCAAGGCAAGCCAAGGGCAGCATCCTCTCCTTACGTCTTCTCCGCGTTGTCAAATTGCGCGCGAGAAACAAAAGTGGAAAGGAGGAGCGCAGAAGGGAGGTAAATAGGGGTGAGGTAGCCAATGAGAATGCTGCCTTCGGCGTGTACAAGTGGTGACATGTAGCCTTTTTTGGCGCACGCTTTTCAAAGCTGTAAACTTGAGGTGTGCAAATATTCGAAACTTCAAGTACTTTGCGAATAATGCTTGCTATTCTATTCGATTCGCGCTTCTTTCGCTGTTCGAAGAATTCAAGTTCTTCGTACACTTCGAAAACTATGAATAATGCGGAACTCGCCGATTAGTGTCAACTCGCGGTCGAGTTCCCTGTTCTGTTTTTGGACCGCACAGTACGGTTTCGAGCTTGGCAAACACCAAAAGCCAACCTAAGTGCCTTTTTTTTTTTTTTTCATAAAGCACTGCAAAGTTATTTGCAGTGCTTCATAAAAAATGAAGCTTCATGATCATGCTGGTAGCGTGATCTGTCCTTTGCTTGCCATGATGTCTGGATTGCAGAGTTGGCGAAGTGGTCGTGGCGCAAACGCTGCGATAGATTTTGATGAAGGACCACGATTTGCAACGGCACGCGCATCGTCGTGAGCACAAACGCGACGGACCACACTCACTACAGTCCTTCCTACAGTCACTACAGCAGCCAAGGTGCTATGGATTCGGATTTGGATTTACGGCTGACCTCGGCTATCATTGATATCTGGCTCGTGTTATTTCCCGCTTGATTTTCCAGTTCATCAGTTTGCCAGTATTCCTTTTGTTATTTATTTCTACCCGTTTTCACTGGTAAAAGTGAGACTTGCTCCCTCCGCCAAAAAAGAAAAACATTCTTAATTTATTGCTTCTTTGCGGCGCCCTCTATCGGCAGAACCATTGCACACGGAAAGAGATGGCACAAAGTCGGTGAGGCTGCGCGGCACGATCTCCGATTTTATATTGTGGCTTGCCAACCTCCCACCGCTTGTGTACTTTCGTTTACGTTCACATGGTTCCGTTCGTCCGCGACGCGATCTCGGACCGCGTTGTGGCTTGCCGACACGCCTCCACTTGTGTACTCTCATTTACGTCCTGTAACTTCTCCTTGTATGGTGTTTTGCTGACTAATCTTTTATTTCATCTGTTTTTATCAGTCACATGTGTGACATTTTTCTTATTGCAATAAAAGTAACCTTTTCAAAATGTTTGTTGAAAAAAAAAGAAAAAAAAAAATTCCAGTTGTGTTTTGATTGAGCATTCTTGTTTAATTCACACCAAATAGAAAATATTTGTTTTCAAAAATGTTCTTAGTTCGAAACTACTATTCATATTTGAAAATATTCAATTCAATATGATTCGTAACCTTAATTATTTGATTCGATTTGAAAGGTTTTGACATTCGCATACTTCTAATGCTAACGAGAAAGGAACAACTGTGCAAGCGCATTTCAACAGAACAGTTTCACGCTTCTTAAGACATGCACGCACAAGAAAAGAGTGACTTGCACTCGGTCACCCTCAGTGGTGCATTTCGAATTGCTCCTAGAACTGAATAAACTGCGCAGCGTTAGGATTTTCTGATAAAATTGGTGCGAAACAATGCTGCGGAGCTGGAAACCTGGATTGGATTGTGATGGCTAACCCCCTCCAAGTTGCCAGTTGCCAAAAGAAAATGAAAACTTCCAAGAACTGATCCGTTCCTGGATAAATGGCTTCGCGCAGTCTTGCGCGATTTTTCCCTTTGGGTGCGGCAAGGCTCAGGCAAGTAGGGATTTATCGAAATGGCGCAAATGGAGCGGCATAACCGCCCCTGGGAGCTCTCTTTTGAGTAAACAAAGAATGAAAATTTGGTTTCCCCGAAGGGTTTCTTTTACTCGAGGAGAGCTCCAATTTGGGGTTTTTCGGTTTCATCTCAGTTTGATCAAATCAGCCCGAGAGTTACTTTTCGGGGTTTATTGGTACTAACCGAAAACCTGGAACTATCATTATCACCCGCAACAAAGAAGGCTGAAAAGGGTGCCAAAATTAAATACTTAACGAAAAAACTGGACGTTGTTGGTGTTGGAGGTTATGTGAACTTTGGTACGCACCTGATAATGGGGGTGTTTGCGCAGTAACCTCCGTCGTACTCCGTGGATTCTTCTAGAGCGTTGAAGTCAAAGTTCTGAAGAGAGAAATGCGAGCAAAAGCACCGATGCACAAAAACGCCCAAGTTGAGAACACAGCAGCCGAGTGGCACGCCCAAATGATGCTACAGAACGTGCATGACTTGGAAGAACAACCAATTACACAGCACTGCACTAGTTTCATATTAACGAGAAAAAAAAAAAATTGCAAATGACCACACTAAGCGTGCTGGAATTGACGGCGGTGGCTGCTGCATCACTTGAAAGGCATGTTGAAGGAAATTTGCCTTCAGACAGTCTGTTGTACTATGTTTGTGAGGGTTCTTTGCTCTCGGTGGAATTGATGTAGGAGACGTGCGTGCAGATATGTGCTTTGGTTGCCGTAGAGTGGGGCTTTGCATTCGTACATGAGCATTTTTCACCGGGAAGGGACACTAACAGCTACCGCTGTAATAAACAGATGAAATATTGCACTAGTACAAATTCATAGCTACAAACTGTACTTGACGATAGACCTCCTAAAACAGCATTGATGTATACATTTTGTATAAGCGAAATAGACTTATAGTAAACACCCCCGCTTCGCAAAATTGGTCTCTTACGTCGGCAGTTTGATACCGCTGAAGTTGTGTCCACATATAGTAAACTTGTTACAGAACTCCGGGGTTTACATAAATGTACACTGCGCGACACTGCACAAACACGACGTCAATGCTGTTTCGCATTTTACTTTACTCGCGGAACCTGGTAACGAGCACCATTATTACCGGCTTAAAATGCAGTCTGGATGAGCACACTTCATTGCGCTATTGGCTTCAGCCAAAACAGGGTCACGTCTCTGCAGTGCTTCGTCGTAGACCGGGACTTCTCTATCATTTCAATCCCAAAACACCCCCTTCTGGCTCAACGCCGAAGAACCCCCAATGGTCTTAGCATCGATATTAATAAGGCAGCAGTGTAGAAGCCAACAAAGCTTGTACACAATGAGCCATATGCCAGGGAGTGTTTGGCTCACAGTTATGCGTCGATCGATGGCTCTGCTAACATAGCGCTTGAATCGTAGCTTCCCTCGGGGACAGGGATGATCGAGGAAATTCGTGAGCTTGGGGAACCCACGAGGGTACTGTGGGCAATACAGCCTGAGACCTCGTGCTGTAGAATATATGCCAATCTCTACGGTGGGTAGCTAAGCACAAAATTTCCGCTCCATTTTTACCGAAACGCTGCTCTCTCTCCTTTGGCGTCTCTTTGGCACATCGAGCACGGTCAAGCTTGGCACGTCGCCGTTTCTGTTCGGCTACCTTCTCTTCGGCCCGCTCCTTTCTCTTGCGAAGCATCGTGAAGACTGCGGCGCGTCCAGCAAGCGCCTCATGGCACGACGCACGCGATAAGAAGAAGAGAATGGTATGCGTACATGACCTTCCCACGCAAGCGTCTCGGTATAACGGACCGAAATTTGTCAGGGGGAACAACTTAAAGAAATGTTACCGCACTTAAACATTTCTACAGTCGAATCTCGTTCATTCAAACTCGAAGGGGACCAAAAATTTGTTTGAATAAAGCAAAGTTTGAATTACCGGGAGTTTTCTCCCATAGAGACGTATAGGACGGGACCTGCATGTTAGTTTGAATTATCCAGAAGTTTGAATGAAGGGAGTTTGAATTAATAAGATACGACTGCATATGCGAGAGAAGCACTGAAGAAAACAATGACTGCTTGGTGAAGCGTTATGTGTCATGCTCTGGCACTTCCGACAGCAGTTTATCCCAATCGGGCCAGCTTTAAAAAAAAAATGGTGCTTTTGCACGGGTTTAACCACAGTTCAAATTTTTAACGTTCTACTAGAATCTCGAATAAGTCTGAAGTACGCAACTAAGGTACAGCTCCCTCACGCACACCTCGAGACAGACGGAGAGCAAACATGCACACCCTACACCTCGTCAAAAGGCAGGGCAGAAAAATCTAGAAATAGAAAGCGACTATAAGAGAAAAAACGAGTTTCAACCAGCTGAAAGCGTGAGGCATTTACCTTGCTTCCGCACACGAGCAGCTCCACTTCCTCCGGCCGGAAGAGCGTCTCGAGGGGCGAGTCGTCCGTGACCAGAAGAAATCCGCGCCGGAAGGCGCGGAACTGCTTTTCCACGCTCTTGTTGAGCAGGAAGTCGGCGTACAGGTCCACAAACTCCTGCGGACCAAGGCACCCCTTTTCGTGACCATGACCCTGGCT
The DNA here is from genome assembly GCA_013358835.2 of Ixodes persulcatus. NCBI lineage: Eukaryota > Metazoa > Arthropoda > Arachnida > Ixodida > Ixodidae > Ixodes > Ixodes persulcatus. Next base: position 73,499 of record JABSTQ010009122.1, read on the forward strand.
TCCGGAAGAACTCCGAGCGCATTTACGCTATCGCGTAATGTCTGTCACGGCGACGGCAGCTCGGCGCTCGTACAATTCACCATCTCAGTGGCGGCGTCTTTTCTCTCCTGCCGAGAACGATTCTGAGGATTTTCGAGCCATTTTCGCTTCTCCTCTCGAATGCACTCCCGTGCCCGAATCGCACACTGTCGAAAACGAGCCTCCTCAGCGTGCCGCAACTGAAAGACACTCTTTGAAAAGGCTATGGACTTTCCAACGTGCTAGTATGCGGCTGCTTGAACCCTTGCGTGCATGCACTGACACAATGGGAGTGTCAGCTGCAGCCACTGTCCAATGACGAATTCGGGTGGTCAATCGCCGGTGCGCCCTTGCCGGCAGCACTGGCAACCAAAAACGCGCCGGCGGTGCACCACGTGACCCTCTGCACTTGAACACAAAGCGCCGGCAACTGATGTTTTTGTTTGCCTGGGTTGCGCAAGAGCTTTGTTAACTTTTTCCTCGATTAATCTACGGTACAATGAGCATGTTTTATGCGTCAACAACAAAAAATTCTGACTCTCTGATATGTGTGTAAACACAAGCGGCTTTGCGATGGTTTTCGAAATACAGTGTAGACCACTTATAACGTAACCGCTTACCGTATTTATTCGCATAATGAATGCACTTTTTTTTTCGAGAAATTTTTTTTCGAGGGGCAAAATTTTTGCATTTACACACATTGCGCACATGTCCCTTTAGGTGCCAATATGACATGGCAGGGTACTGTAGCATGTCTCCACTGATGGAGGCGCACCCATGGCTGGTCGTGGGCGCCACAGCAATCGTGCTCTATAAATTGCAAACCTCTTTCAGGGCGCTTTTGACGTGTCTTGTGGCAAAGAAAAAGCGCCCTACAAAGCTCACTCAGCATGGAGAGCGACGCGACCGTTCTTAGGCCTAACCACTTTCACGATTTCACTGTCCGCAAGCAGATCACTGACAGCGGTGTGTTTGTTGTAATTAATGCATTTGATGGACAAAGCACGTCCAGAGCTGGGACATTTCTCAACCCCAGCTTTGCTAGGCGTGCGCGCTGCTCGGTTTCAAGGTTGATCACTCCTGCAACCACACAATTGCAGCCATTACGAGAGCAGCTTGGCTTGGCTTGACTTGGCCTGGCCGCTTGGCAGCAAAAGAAAATTGGCGGGCTTGGTGGCTAGCCGGCTAGCTAAGTTGGACACAGTTCAAGACTTGCGGAACCGAAAATTAAAAGTGTAATCATTATACGATAAAAAAAAAAAATTATTGACGCTTGTTGTGGGGGATGGGTTCATTAGGTGGGTAAATACGGTACATAGCGTTATCACCCCCAATCCCAAAATTTAGTACCCACGAAAAATTCACAAAACTGATCCTTAGCAAAATTCACAAACATTGAGCCCACAAAAATAGTCGTCTACGGCATTGTTTTTTCCTCATTGTTTTGGAAGCTTTTGGCAGCTGGCAAAGTCTTTTCAAATTGTCTCCGGCGTCCCCTCCCCCCTCTCTTCAGTTTTCTCCTGCCGTCGTTGTCTCGAACACTCTTGGCAGCTGGTCAATTCCCGCCGTAGCATGAGACGCTTGAAATGTGAAACATCGAAGTTTTAGTTTACATTAAAAACGACCAACTGCTCCGACGGCCTGCCGGCTTCGGAAAGTCGAGAGGACAGCCGGAGCTGCCGGATGTCAAAGGGCCGCACTCACCCACTTGTTGTCCTGGTTCACCAGGAGGGAGTCGCCGTTTTCTTTCAGGTCGTGGCTGAGCACCGAGCCAAAGACGTCCTGGTAGCTGATGCGGAAGCTCTGCACAAAGGTCTCCTCCATGTCCTCCCCACTGTAGTCTAGGAGCTGCTGGAGACCCGAAGCCAGTGCCTGCACCACAGGGACCTCTGCTCTCGACGCTGCTTCACACATTTGCGTTTCACCGTGACCACGTGCGTTGCTACCTCATAACCTTTAAAGGAATACTTCACTGAAATCTGAAATATACCCATCGTGTTCAAAAATCGGTTGATTATGATCCACAATATCCGTAAATGACAATTGCACGTTTCTAATTTGAGCCTGGTGGCAGTATTTTTAGTTATAAACGGCCCACTCCAGCAAGCGCTCGGAGAGCAGCCAGCGGAGAGCACGTGACATACGACGCAATCGTGACGTAGTTAGTCTCGGGACGAGCAAAGCTGCGGCAAGGCTGACGTCGAGAGGATGTTCTAGTCGTTCCAGCCACCGAAGCGGCTGCTTCTGCACGAAGTTTGAGTGACGGGTTAATCTTCTATAATCTTGTAGAGGGACAATAGCGACTTCTGGCACACACAAAAGAGATTCTCGGGGAGAGGGGAGTTCCTCCTTCCCCTCTTCTCTCGTGTTAGCCGGAGGCGAGACAGTTACCTTCACTACCTGTCAAGGTTCCTAGACGGGCATTACAAACGAGGCATTAGCGACATCCACCAGGTGCTCTTTGCTAATCGTTTAATTCAATTTAAAATTCCTTTTCTTGTCTTTTTCAACGAGAGATATGTGTGTGTGATGTGATACTGCTCCGCTGAACACGTATAGACCAAAAAACAAGCGCCGAAATTGCGTTGCAGTATCCCTTTAATGTCCAGCTTTTCACAGGAGCAACTCTACGTGCACCGTTATACGCTTGGCGCCCTCTATCACAAGGGCGAGGCTGCACTCGGCAGTGTAGGATCAAAATGCACCTTCCAAAACGGATCACTTGTCCACTAAAACCAAGGTGGACGGTGGATGCGGGGCAGTATGGTGTGCACCGCGTGCCTCGGTACAGCGAAAAGAAGAATGGGTGCAAATACGGTCAATCCGGTTACACCTTTTTCTTATGTGCAAAATGTGGGACGCACCTGCACCTTCTCTTAAAAGTGGACACTGACAGGGTATTTATGCTCGCCAAGGCTTTTATTTTTACGTGACATACGAGAGCGCAACTACCCAAAACACAATTTGCGGCTCGAAATCGGTTTTCTTTCCGCCCGAACACCGCCGATCGAGAACTGGCCGGTTTGAGTCGCACTCACTCTCTGCTCCGTGGTTACGTGCCGGTTTCTATGGTTTAGACACAACCACCAAAGATAATCAAACGTTGTGGGTCATTGAAGGCACACAGTCGATACTAAAAATAGACAAAAAATATCATACCCATTTTTTGTGGCTCCTTTCGATTTAAGTTTCGACTTTCGACCAGTTGCGTTTTTGGACTTTATTAAAGATATATGTGACGCTGTAGCAAAATATTAATTGGGTAGTCTTCCGACACCATAATGGATCGCATGGCAAAAAATATATAAATATTTTGGGGGAGTGTCAGTGTCCCTTTAAATCGTAACAGCTTTCAGTCGTTCCGCATGAAGTACAGCGACAAATGCGCAACGCTACTCACGAGCAACGTTTCATTACATGTTTACGAAAAAAAGTTTTTTTTTCTGAGACTAAGTTTTTCTTCATATGCGAGTTCTGAAACCACGTAATGTTTGTAGGTCACCAGTATTTCAAGTGAAGCTTTGGGCATCTGAGGATTGGCAAACTGGTGCCATATACAAGAAAGCCTTGAACCCTCTCAACTTCTATTCAAATTTCGTAATTTTTCCCGCATCCTTTAAACAAAATAGTGCCGCACCACTCACAAACTTTTTGGAACAACTTGCCCGACGTTCCCTCTTTACTTGGAGAAGTTCCGTTAACGCAACGCTACCAAACTCTTGGCACTGTCAAAAAAAAAAAAGAAAAAAAAAAAGGGGGAAAGTGGAAGACGTACGGGGTTCCAGTCCTTGAGGTCGTAGAAGGTGCCCTTCCTCCCCATGAGCTTGCGGTAGACGACCATGGGGAAGTGGACGTCCAGGATGACGTTGTTGTAGATGGCCAGGCCCAGGATAATCCCGATCAACTTGAACTGCGCGTCGCTCTCGAACGACGTCGGGTTGAACCAGTACGTCTGGGTCTCCGCATTGAGCGTGAACATGGCTGCCGCCAGACAGAGAAAGAGAGAAAGACAGACCCGATGACTTGCACGTTCCCCGCTCTGTCACATCGCGAGTGACCAGTTCCCTGGCTAAAAACGTCCGTCGTGACAAGCCGTAGTAATGCGGCTTTTGACGCCCGGACAGATGCCTTGCGCTCTTCCTCTTGAATAGATATTGCTTTTGCAGAATTTCTTTGCATTTGAATGCGGCCCAGTGCATCGTGACTGCTCGTAACCGCCAATGACGGCACAACACGCTGGGACAATCTAACAAGTAGCCCAGGAAGTCCGTATAACTAGACTGAAGGTTTCGGACTACTCGCAACAACCGTATTTACTCGATTCTAGGCCGACCCTCAAAAACAAGAAGGCCGAAAAAAAAAACAAAAACCAAAAAAACCTCGATTCTAGGCTGATCAGAAAGGAACGGTAAAACACCATAAATTAAACACAGAGCAGCAATTATTTCCAATATACAATACTAGATCGGCTACGAAGCCGAAGGGGGTGTTAGCGGTTTATGTCCGCGTTTTCAAATAAAGACGCGAGCAACGCCGGAGTCACCGTGAGCAACAAACAAAAGTAAACATTTTTTTTTTGTTTTTTTGTGTGCACATTTGCGAAGGAGAGAAGGGAGGGGGAAAGGAGCAAGGTGCATGGCTGGCATGGTGCCCTCCCTTTTCCCCCTTCCGTAGCGAGGGGCGGCCACAACTGGGGGGGGGGGGGGGGGGGTGCCTGCTGTTGTTTTGGTTGTTTTTGTGCACCAAAAGCTTTCTGAAACATGAAGCGGCACAACTCTACCGCAACGAATAAATACGGCAGTTTCGGTTTCGGTAGCTGGCATTCCCGCGAAGTGGGGTAGGCGTGAACCGCATCCTCGTTTCTAGGTTGACCCCCGAGTTCCGATTTTAATTTTTTTATAAAAACTATCGGCCTAGATTTGAATAAATACGGTAATCCCCTGCCCCTTCGGCCCAAAATAAACAAACATTATTTGCAAGATCAAATTTATGTGCTATTTATGAGAAACGGTCGCTCATACCTAGGTTGCAGACTTTCCAGTTTTCACCGAAAAAACATCCGTCGGTGTAAAAATACAAACTCAGTTTAAACAGAAAAATACCAATAAACATCAATTCCTGCTAAAAATACTAAATCGATTCAACTTAAACTAGAATTCTCATATAAAAAAAAAAGAAAACCTGAGACTAGGTTAAAAGAAAGACGGACAAACACAAACCAAGAATTCTTAGCCTTTCACAAGTTTTTTTCCCACTGACATTCACCCTTTATAGCATCCGTCCGAAGTTGATCACCGAAACACACTGATGTTAAAAATAAAAAAAACACCGAAAAACATTTATCGATTTCTCTTATAAATAAACATCAACAACCTACCAATGTCGGGATTGAATATCTCCTCCACGACCAATTGGAAGAACTCCTTGGACACGCCCCCTTCGTCGATCCCTTGCTCGCCCTCAAACTCCACCACCAGCTGCTTCTTGAGGCTGGACGGGCTTTCCATGGCCACCAGCTCTAGCTGTGCGGGAACGACCACTGTTAGTGTACCAGAATGGAATAAAAACAAAAAAAAACATCACGATTAATTACCCACCAGCACGAAAAACAAGCACTTGTTTCATTAATGCTAAAAATTCTCTTTGTCTTCCGCTGCTTCTTACAGATGTTTGGGTGTCCACATTCCCTGAAATGTCTCCCTGCACACATATGTGGTCAATGATGCTAACCACATGCGGGGTTAACCTATAAAAACCTTTCGTCTCGCACCACGAGCCTCGGGATTGACCTCGCGTAAAGCTCCCGCTAAATTCCGAACTAGGGTATGCTTCTTCCTTTGGGACTGTTGCAGCTCGTTTATTCTGGGTAATACTCATTCTGCCACAAACATAACCTCAGTGAAACTCAATGGGTCCTCGGCTAACTTCTCCTTCTGCTATAAAGCTGCTTGTTTGTCTTTTTCGCAAGAGGTATATGTAGCAACCCCTACTGAAACCAGCGACTTTTCATTTCAGCGCTCCATAATCTGCCGAGCATTGACCATTAGCATAAATTAGGAATACCGAATCTTGCACTCATTTGTCCCGAAAAGATTTTTGGAATGAAACCACCTCCCAGCTCCCATAGCCTCCATTGTTAATCATTAGACATTTTGTAGCAGAGTGAACGCCAGAGAGGAGGTCACCTTCTCAGCGTTCGCTCTGCTAAAGTGGAAAGTGGGGGCAGGCGCTTCCCCCAAACTCTTTAACAGACACCAACTATGGCAATGGCATACCTAAGGAAAACTGAGGGAGTAACAGCAACCGGCGGAAACTTCGAGCGACTTCCGGTCAGCTATTTGAGCGCCATCTCTTATCCGTTGGTATTCTATTAAGAACTTCCGGTTTACGCCGGAAAATTTATTTAATAGGATGAGATACATATTATTGTTGCTGCTTACAGATTTCAAAAATTATTATTATAAAAATTATTAAGGTGAAACAAATATTTTGGTTAGCTAAAGTTTCGCCCTCATACTTTGTTCTCATTGGTCGGTTGTTTTTTGTATTTTGACCGTTGAGAACAGTTCCGCGTCGGCTGCCGTGGTCGCGGCTGCGTTGGCTGCGTCGGCTGCTCGACGGCGCCTTTGCCAGCGGTGCAGTGGTGGATTTCGTTTGCGGCAGTAGACAGTGGCGTTGACCTATGTATATTTCGTCTACCAGTACGCCGAGCAAACGGAACCTTGTCTATTGCTCGACTCAGTGGTGCTCTAATTCCGGTGGCAACAGCTCTGCCAAGTTCTTTGGGTTACCGAGTGAAGAAAGGTAAAGACGGGCTGCTGCTTTTCGTTATACAGTTTCGGATTGCCGAAAACTTGCTGGTGCATGTTTCATTATGGTACAGTTATTGTAGAAGGCCAGTAGAGACAGGGCATTTATGTTAGGATGAGCGGTGTGTGTGTGTGTGTGTGGGGGGGGGGATTGGTGTTCGAGCACCGCAGCTTGGTAGCCGGTCCATATCACATGAGCGAATGACATTTTAGCGAACAGCGACATTTGAGGGAATTGACGTTTTAGCGAATAACGGGGGTGCGCGGTAACCCATCCGCCGCGCTGCGCTTACGCCGCTTCGCGGCGACAGTCTGTGTCGGCTCATTACAAAAATGTGAACCCATTTGGCCCACCCGAAAACGCCGCTTCGCGGCGTCCGACTATTCGCTAAAGTGTCATTCGGTGAAACGTGGGCGTTCGCTAAAATGTCATTCGATCAAGTGAGTGCCTCCCCTTGGTAGCACGTGCGTGGAGCAGCTCGCGCTGCAGAAGGAACCTGCGGAAGACCGTGGCGATCGAATCACTGTCGCTAAATGCTGCAAAGTTAAATGTGTCATTGCTGTGAATACTTGAATAGTAGTTTCGTGTAGATTTTGTTACTACCGTGAAGTGCACTTTTTTTTTTTCTGTATAAAGGACGTACCTAATAAAAAGAGAACTTGCAAAAGAAATTTGGACTTGTGCTCAGACTGGCGATATGCGCCCATCTTAAGCTGCGAAACATCAGCGGCCGGGCGCACTTCGCATTCATTGATTGACGATCTAATGAAAAGTGGCTGTCACTGAACATGCACTGTGGCCGAGCCGATCTCAATTGAGAGACGCGAAGTCAAGTGCAATCGTTTCGGAAGCGTCGGACATTCGCAAAAAAAAGGTAAACACACTTTTTTTTTCGATAAAAAATATATTGCTATTACTTTATTTTGTAGAAGAACGAGACGGCGGCAGTGGGAGCAGTTCCCTCTTCTCTCAACATCAGCGACAATAGGATGCAAATTCGTTCGGCGTTCGGAGGCTGCTCCAAACTCTGAACGAACTTGCATCCTCTTGTCGCCGAGGGTGAGAGAGAGAGGAGGAGGAGGGACAACACTTCTCACACCCTCTTCCACAACCAAGCGGTTGCCATGAAGACGGCGCGCGTATTGTTTTGGTGATTTCTTATTGTTCTCGGAGAAACCCAACGCCCGTTAGGGGAGATTTGGCGCTGCCGTCTGCAATTGGAGTCCCTATGGGAGGTATAGGAAGATTCCGCCGGTTGGTAACAGCAGCAAGCAAGGTTATAAGGTGCCGTAAGTGTGCAGCAGTAATAGGTCCTCCATGATGTCACGTGGCGTTATGGTACTGCGTGACGTCAGTGTCAGGAAGTCGTTTGGCCGTAGGACCTTACGTCACAAGAAACAACGTCTCGACGTTGCATCACGACGACACGTGATGCAACATCACGGTGTCACGTAAAAACGGTGACCTCAGATCTCTCGGTGCTCCCCATCACTGTTCCAGCGCAATGTTGCAAACACCGCGACGTCGCCGTCGAGGCCACCTGCCACGAACGCCCAAAGTGTTAGGAACTGGCCCTATGAATGCCACGCATTCAAAACCAATGTTCTTAGACCTTTCCGTTGGCAAGCTCTACGAATGACCGTCATTGGAAAACGGTCCTCCTTATTGCCCACAGACGAGCAGGTACGGGAGGATGAAGACCCTATAGCCGCCTGCAATGCCGCTCCCACGAGCAACCGTTTTCAAACGATGCCCTTTTTCCAAAAACGTTATCTTCCCCATTAAAACTGCAATAGAGTCACTTTCCACCGCAGGTGATGTGCATCCAACGTAAAAGGGTAGATAATTAAACATCTAAACGGTATTAGCGCACACGTATAGAAAAGAGAGAAGATACAGGATAGAGCGCTCTATCCTGTATCTTCTTTCTTCTCTCTATGTGTGCGCTAATACCATTTAGATGCATCCAACGTTCCAGCAGTCCCGTCGCTTCTGTCTGGCATTGGTGGTAATGCATTACGAGTGACAGCCTTATACTTTACTCTTCATGGTAATGTAGTAACATACTTGTTACGGTTTCAAAACGTTAACGGGTAACATACTGGCACTACTTGTTTCGAGTAATGGCTAACAAAGTTACGCAACTTAAAAGAATCTAAACTATCTTTTGTAGCATGAGCTACACTGGCCGAGGTTGAGCAGTTTTGCGTGGCTCCCAAAGAGCCGTGCTGCGCATGCGCGAGGAGCAGTGACGTCACACGGCGCACAGCTGGCGTGCCGGAGCCGCCGCCGCCGCGCGCGCCTCGCCGGTCTGCGCATTTCAGAGGAGTGACGTCATAGCCGCGGCAACTCACTGGCACCGCTGCGTGCCCAGCTGTGAGCCTCCGTTGCGCAGTAGCCAAGTCTGACGCTGCACCGGAGCCGCATGATACCGCCTCTCATTTTGTATGCATAAGCTCACGCTACGTATATCCTGGCATAGCCGAGCTAAGCCACCGCAATTTTTTTGTGTGTTTTCAAGAGCCAGGTCATATAAATTTGCTTTTCTCATATTTATTTTAGTCCTTTCTCGCGAGTTTTCTGGTGGGACCGCAAAGAAAACTTAAGTAATTATGTCAAAAATCTGCATGGACATAATGTTTCTCGAAATGCAGCACTTCTGCATACCTGTAAAGTCGACTGTAAAACAAAAGTAACGCACGTTACATTTATCGGTAACTCATTCATTTTATTTTGAGGTAACGTTAGTCGGTAAAGCTTTCCCTTTATTTGCAAGTAGCGAGTAGCACACCGTAGAATGCTGTGCATCCGCCCATTCCACACCAAGCGCCCACTTCCAAAATTTGAAACATCTGAAAAAACATGTGCACTACATACATGTGTAAAATTGATGACCTCACATGCTCCTATCCCCTATTTTTTCCCACCTATCTTCAAATCTCCAGTGGGCACTTCCTCTGCATTTTACGGTATTTTTTTTTTTTTTTTTCGGTAACGCCTGCAATGCCACTCCCGTTCGTAGCGCGGGCGGATGGCGTCGAGAGCAATACCGGGCGGACGCACCACGAAAAGGCGCCAGGCATTCTGGGAAGCTCATCGACCGACTTTGATCTAGTAATGTCGTTCAGAGCGACGGGCAGGGCCATCTCCCACCGCGTCAACAAACGCTCGTCGAGCATGCGCTCGACTGCAGCGACGAACGCGCGCCCACCTTGTGAAGGGCGTCGTCGATGAGGTGGTCCCTGCGCACGTTGAGGCGCAGGTAGGGGTTGGCGGGGGCCCCGCCCACCAGCATCTGGATGACCGACAGGTGGCGCTCGCTGTACATGCGTATCCGGTTGTCGTAGTACAGGCCCAGGGCCTTGACGGCCGGCGTAAGCACGAAGGCGTGGTTCAGGAAGGAGAACTGCCCGTCCTTGGAGGCCCCCCGCGAGTGCACAAAGCCCCGGTCGGACTCTAGCTGCTCGCTCAGTGGCTCGTTGTAGAACTCCTCAAACGGGATCAGCGGCTTGCGGCAGTCCGTCACCTGGGGGTGACAGTTCTCGTTACAGGCACAGAGTAATTCCCCGTAAAAATAAAGGTCGCACAAAAAGTCGGCATCTGTGTTTCGGTCTGACGACCAAAACTGCCATAAGCAGAACAACGCAGATAGTTACTGGCTCAAATAAAAATCTTGTAAAGATATAAAAATGGGTGCACACATAATTGGCAGCTGTATTCCAATCCAACGACCAAACCGTCGTATGCAGAACAGCCCAGGTCGTCTCTGGCTCGAATTAAATCCCCATAAAAATAAAAGAAACGATTGCACAAATAATGGGCAGCTGTATTTCGATCTAACGACCAAACCGTCTATGCAGAATGGACCTTGTTCCATTCTGAGCCGTATATTGGGAGAGTTTAGCCAGCTTATAATCTCGCCGCCGTAACGCGCCCCCCCCCCCCTCCCCCCCCTTCCCGGGTGAGCCAATCGGCCCGCGGCGCAGAGTGAGAGGCGCGAGCGTGAACTCCCAGCTGATTTTAGCTGCGTGGGGAGGGCCACCATTTTCATTCATTCGCCTGGTGGAATGCAAGGGATTGACATCCAAATTTCTCTTCTTTCTTTTTATTTCGGTGGCTCTGGCAAAAAAGTGATATAGCATTATTCCTCGGTGGGCAACGAATAAAGTTTTCTCGACGTTTGACCGCAAAACATTTATTCGGGCGAAAAAGAAGTCGGCCCGTAGCAGACGACGTGTTGCCTCAACAGTGCTCTCCACCGAAAGCGTGTTACGCCAAAATGGCGGTCGTTCCTGCTTTGCTCCATCCTCCTCTCGCTCCTTCTCTCCACCCTTTCCTTCGCTTTTCTCCTCACCGGCGCCTACGTCGCCACGCCTACAGGCCAAAATCTCCCCATACTGCTCTGGTTCCAGTAAGCCTCTGCGCACGCATACACCCTCTCCTCTGAACCTTGCTTCCTGCCGTCGTTATTTTCGGAGGGCACTGTTCCACACGACCAACACAGCCGGCACTTATTCCCGCACATATTTCGTCGTTTTCTACGATTCTTTTTGACCAACTGTAGTATGGAGCATAAAAAGTCGTGAAACTCGACACAATGTGTTCCAAAAGGTGGATTGGGCAGCCCTTTGTTTGGGGTTCGCGGACGACGCCCCAGACGGTGCTCATTACTCGATGAAGATCCATTGCACGAGAAACGGCAGGCTTTAAAAATATTTTCCTACTGGCACAATCCGATCAATCGCATAAAATCACGCACCTTGCGACGTCAAGCAACCTGGGGACACGACGTTAAGGTGTCAAGTAATGGAGTCATGTGATCTGACATCAAGCAACATTCTCACGATTTCACAACAAGGAGTCGTGGTGTCGGACGACCTTACATCACGCGACACGTCACATTGTGTCACATGATGTGACATGCATTGTACGTCGGTAAGATCAGGTCACGTGACGCACAATCGCACCACGGACAAATATAAAATTGGTGTTTGGTACGGGGGTTTAGCAGCCAGCCAACTGGGCCAACCCTCCCAGCTTCCACTGTGCTAGGTCACGGTGCGCAACCGACGCTCGCAAAATCAGAGTTGGCTTCGGTAAGAATAAAAGACTAGAATCAATTTACGCATCCCGAAGCTCAAAGGATGCCAGCCACTCCTATGAGGGCAGTACGCACCACAAGGGTAGCAAAAGTTTCAAATACCAGCGGGAGCATTCAATGAACGCAAGTTTACTATAATCCCAAATTGCAGTGCCCCCTTACCCCTAGTTTAACCTTTCATGGACTGAGCCAAGGATTGAGTTGGTATTGCGGACAAAGCAACGTCACCCTTCACACTAATATGTGTATATATTTTACATTGTGCCCCCTGGTAACCCCTCTGCCTCCTTATTCCGTCTGTAATCTTCCATCTTGTCTTATTTTGTCAGTACAATAAATTCTTGTTCACTATATAAATGCCTTTATTGCCCAGTATGATCGGTTGGCAACAGACGGGAGGGGGGGAGGGGGTTCCTTGCGACTTTTAAAAGCTTACTGGGGTTCCCTGGGACAATGAAGTTTGAGAACCCCTGACTTACCTAACCAGGCAGAGTTTTGCCGAAACGTGTAGTATTTAAGAGAAATAAACCTAAAAAAATTGTAGCGCCCTTCCACTTCACATGAAGATGGAGGACCAGTGAAGCTGTTATCTTCACAACGTCAAGGATGATGCCTAGAAGACGATGTCTAGGACGACCTCAAGGACGACTTCTAGGACGACATCTAGGACGACCTCAAGGATGACTTCTAGGATAAGCTCAAGGACATCTAAGACGATCTCAAAGACTACTTCTAGGACGACGTCTAGGACGAGCTCAAGGACGACGCCTTGGACGACCTCAGACAACCACAAGGATGACTTCTAGGACGACCTCGAGGACAATGTCTAGGACGACCTCAAGGACGATGTCTAGGACGACCCCAAGGACGACTTCTACGACAACCTCGAGGAAGACCTCAAAAAAGACTTCTAGGACGACGCCTAGAGGACGACCTCTGGGACAACTTCTAGGACGACCTCGAGGACGACTTCTAGGACAACCTCGAGGACGATGTCTACGACAACCCCGAGGAAAACTTCTAGGACGACCTTGATTGAGGACGATGTCTATGGCTACTTCAGGGATGGACTTCGAGGATAACACCGAGGACAACCTCTCAAACGACCTCTCTGACAACCTCTAAGACGACCCCGAGGATGACGTCTAGGATGACGTTTAGGACAATGTCTAGGACAACCTCTCGGACGACCTCAAGGACGATGCCTAGAGGTGATAACAAGGGATCAGGACCTCACTATCTAATAATGCCAAGGAAGGCTGACTCACGCTGGTTGACCCCCCTTTATGTTTTTATTTATTTATACTTGCCACAACCAACGGGGAGTTTTCTGTCGACATGTGAGGATGCATTTTAATGCGAAAGCATTAGCTGTCTCATGGAGCGAGCCGACGTCGTCAGTTGGAAGCGCGAAAACGGCAGATAGTTTCCGCGCGCCTTCGGTTTCATTGGCTGGCACGCGTCAACGGGGCTCCCATTGGCCGCTGTGCCATGGCCTCCGAGATCTCGAAGCGCGCGCACGCTGGTACGCAGCAGACGACAAAGGAAGCGGACGAGCGGCTTGCAAGCTTTCGCATTCACAACTCATAAGAAATGCTTAGGTGTACCTAGATCTTTTTTCCCAGACCCTAGTGCATAACAGCTTCGCTGTAAAATAAAAAACCCTAGTCAGGACGCGTCAGAATGGCGTACCTTGACACCGAGGAGCTCGCAGAGAGGATCTTCCTTGGGGTGGGTGGGATCTCTGTCGGCCGCCAGCAGAGGGTTCTCGTCCTTGTCTGTACAATCCTCGTCCACCGTGTCGGCAGACTGTTCCAACTGGCCTCCCAGCACGCTGGCCATGAAGAAGATCTTCATCGTCTGTGCAGGTGGTAAAGAGGGGACCAAAGCCACAGGTCACGGGGAAATCCGACGGTTAGAGCCACGCACGAATCCCGTTATAAATCGTAAAATGGAGTTCCGTCAGTTTTTTTTAGCTTCCCAGACTAAACTTTGTTTCGGAAGACCCAGGCTTTACCCTCCCCGGCACGCTATTTATTATCTCTAAATTCAAAATTGCAATTGAGAAAGCGACAAGTTAAGGTGTGGCCCAAACCAAGATTCAAATTTTCCCGCACTCTCCAGGGAGGTGATGTCACGTGTTATATAACCTGCATGTGAAGCAGGCTATCCAAGAAACGTGGTATTTTGCACCTTTCTCTCTCATTGTAAAGCTTCCCCCACATTCATTTCGCACCATCGAACTCCTTACAACTTGTTGGAAACAAGCCGTACTACCCCCAGATTACAATATTTGACGTCGCGTTTCCAGCATCCCTCAAAGTCTCTCGGACCAAATCTTAAAATTCGACAACTTCGCAAAAAGACGTTTTTGCGGCTCGTAATTTACGTCGCTCCCCGCCGTACCTTGGTGGCCACGACGATGACCTCATCGTCCCCGGGCCCAAACTCCCGGCTGAAGTGTCCCTCGATGACTCGCGTCGTGAGCACCTGGTGCAGCGCGTTCAGCACGTTGCGCAGCCGATGGGGCCAATTGGCTCGCGAGGCGGGCGAACCTCGCTCGTGGAATTTGTGGTCACGGCGTCCTCTCTTGTTACGGTCGGCCGCGATTGCAGGTGGTGGATCCTAGAAGCCGAACCTTAGGCGTTCCACTTTGGATGACCGATTTTGAGGGGAGAAACTTTACAAGAGCCAGAGACCGGCAATTCTAGTCCATGTTACTTGCGCTGCGACGCGGTTCTACTACGATCATGGGTAGCCAATCCCCGAATCGAAAAGTTTCAATGTGCGACTTTAGGGGAGTGGGAGACGGGCAATTCTCGTCCATCGGACCTTTCATAACGCGTTGTTACAATCACACACGACCGAGAACAGCCTATCCGAGACGCATCGTTTGATACCCTGGCAGGTTCTACAAAATCCGAAACCGAGAACACTGACCAACTTGAGCCTGTCCAGTTTTCGAACTGAAAACTCTTTGCTCCTCCGCCCGGCTTTGGACCTCAGCTAGCGAAAGTAAGGGGGGGACTCCTACTGGGTAGCGCACTCTGGAGGCGTGGCAGGGACTGGCTCACCTGAGTCCAATCTCAAGGTTCTCGCAGAGGATCATGATGGCGTGCACCAGGGCGCTGGAGAAGGGCTGGTCCGGGATCGAGAAGAGCGCGTCGTACGCCAGCCGGACCGACTCAATGTCCACCGTGATCTCCTGGTTCACAGGGCCATTCAATCTGTGACAGTGCGAACCAGTCAAGCACTCACTCACCCGTCAGGTTGCCTCGCAACGTGCCGCCAATTCTGCAAACCAACATGCCATAGTCGAAAAGATGGGCGACTGGAAACCCCATCTATATGGGATACCTAGTAATCATATTAGGGGCGAAGCTCCTTAGGAGCTAGCCATGTCCGTCCGTCCGTCCGGCGTCCGGTGCTCCGAACTCTGACTGGCTCTCATTGAGCCAATCAGAGTTCGGCGTGAGCTCACGTGCTTGCGTAGGGCAAAAAAAAAAAAAAGATGAAAAAAATATGTTTGCGCCGTCGACAGGATTCGAACCTGTGCGGGGAGACCCCAATGGATTTCTAGTCCATCGCTCGGCCACGGCTGCGGGACGAGTAGGGGGCTCTGAGATGTGGTAGTAACTCAAGAGCTGGGGATGTCATGGATGAAACGTTGCATGTAGTCGCTCAACGTCTATACAGGAGAGGGCGCTGCGGTCAAATGCGTATATAATCACGTTAAACGTTGCATGCATTGGCTCAACAATTATAGACGAGGGGGTGCTGCGGTCAAGTGCTCAAATGTGTATATAACCACGTTCCATACCACACATTCTGTTTCTGACATGGATGAAAACGAACGAAAGGCTCGGCATGCTGCGGCTCAGCGTCTACGCAGACAAGCACCACCAGAGCTTCGCCCAATCAACATCATTCACCACGTGGAGATGCGGTCAATTCTTTTTAACACTTTTCTTTTAATGTTTTTTACTTCCACATGGATCAGGACTCCTTGTGCTGGTCTGGAAACTGCCGAAGTTTCCAGACCAGTACTGGATTTGAGTTTCCTGACTAATACCGGATTTTCCTGACTATACATGTTTCGAAGTTGGAATTTTGAGCGGTGCACACTTTCTATAGATGAGGGCTATACAATGATTTATCCTGGATCTTTCATTACTTATTTATTTATTTATTGTACCTTCAGGGCCCGAAGGCATTACAGAAGGGGAGAGCATATAAAAAGGAAAGGAAGATGTAACAAATCAACAATACAGTAAACAGATTATAATAAGTGAAACAAACAGGCCAGAAGTCAGCGCAAAAATAATTAGTAATGGCACATCGAAAAAGTTTAAAAGTCAGTTATGGCAACAATCAAACCGGGAAGGTGGTTCCATTCTTCAGCTGTGCGTGGCAGAAAAGATGAATGAAATGTATTGGTTAATGAGTTTGGGACCCCTACTTTGTGCTGGTGATCAACACGAGACGATATGTAATAGGGGAAGTTAAGAAAACGTTGCATAATAGGGGGATTATGAAAAAAAATCTTTATGGAAAAGGCAGAGGCGTGAAATTTTACGACGAAGTGAAAGAGATGGTAAAGATAAACTGCTTTTCATTGACAAGACACTGGAAATGCGGTGATAGTTAAATAAAATGAAACGGGCTGATCTATTTCGAATGAATTCCAAAGCAGTGATGAGGGTATTGTGACTGGAATCCCAGATGGAGGCTGCATACTTTAGCTTAGGTCTTATTAATGTTTTATAGAGGACCGATTTAACTGAAACGGGTGCCATAGAAAAATTATGTTTTAGGTAATGACGAGGTGTAACGAATTGTGTGAATGACAAATTAGATTAATGATGATTTCTGTACGATACAAGCTTGTTTGTAATCTAATGAAGTAGGCATTTCTCAAGGTGTGCTGCTTATGGTAATACTTTACATGTGGAATGTACACCATGTGTGGACTATGGCATGCTTGCACGAGACCATAGTGCAAAGTTTGTCAGGGACATAAAGGAATGCTTGCTGGTATTCGTTGTCCTATACGTGCTCGTCTTTACTTGGACTTGGGACGAGCCAGCACTCAACAAGTTGGCTCGTTGGCAGGCAAAAAAAAAGAAAAACAAGCAAGCTTCAATGTAAGTGTTCCAAATACGTCTCCTATTGTACTCGAGTTCTGTCGTCAACCGAGTCATCCTTTTGCTTCCTCATTTTACCAACATCAAAAAAGATGCTAACGAAGAATCGCTTATGTAAGTGCGGATAGGGGAAATAGTGGAGAGTGTCACCGGAAGAGATGCAGACGGTCTAATGACGTTGGATTTTATAGTTTTCGAACACGCTGCTCGGTAGCATGTTAGGAAGTGATGTCATGTGCAAGGACCCTACAGTCCGGAAAATGTTATAAGTACAGAGTGTCCGTAAAATAATGACATTGTTTTTTTCATCGCAAAATAAATGACTCGTCGCCAAACGCCCAGTCTCTGCCCAAACGTAGCACTGGCGGTTCGAACAAGATGCCAAAGTTAAAGAACTAACCATTCTCTTAATCAAAAGTTATGCGATTTTTTGAAAATTTCAGGAGGAAAATGGAGCCCATTCTTAGTAACCGGCGCCATTTAGCTCCATGTATTCGAGGACACCGTCGGCCGCCATTTTCCCACTGAAGTTTTCAGAAATAACTTATAACTTTCGAATAAGATAACGGTTAGTTCTGAAACTTTTGACACCTGGCTTGGACCGCTGGGGCTACATTTGGCCGTAGAACGAGCGTTTGGCGATGCATAGGTTATTTTTGCGAAAAAAGAAACGGCGTAAACTTTTTTTAGCTGAACGATAGTGCCGACGCTCACCGCGACACAAAGTCGTCGGCTCCGGGGCTCCCGGTGCCCGCCGCCTCCGTGGCCTCCTGGCAGTCCTCGTCCTTGTCCATGTCCGTCTCCATGGCCCTGAGCTCCTCCTTGGAGAGGCCGCCCCCGGAGGGCTCCCCCTGGGGCCTCCTGGGGAAGCTGCGCTTGAGCCAGCCCACCCGCGAGTACACCTGGCCCAGGGCGTGGATCAGGGGCGTGTAGTTGCCCAGGCCCTCACACTCCTCCATCAGCTCCAGCAGCAGCTCGTACGTGAGCATGTGGCAGACGCGGGGTGCACCGCGTGACGTCGTCTGCTTCGGCCGCCCTGCAGAGGAGGAAGCGAGGCGGGAACTCGAACAATGTCGCCCGTCGTCGCCGACGGTCGGGACGGCGGGGCGGGTCTTTCGAACGCCCGGCCTCCCCCATACGTCTTGTGCCTTCCGCCGCGCCCTTCCGCCGAAGCGTCGTCGAAGGTAGGCAGGTCGCGCTTGAGGTGGGACAACTGCCGGTGACCATAGAATACGAGGCCTCCCAAACGCTGTTGCTAAGAAATCCTAGCGGCATCTCACAACGAGCGCGACGCCGGCCCATGGAGATGCCAATGCGCACGTCCGTCACTTTGCGTCGCACTCTCGTTGAGCTTTGGCGCATTTGCCGCCTCTGGCGCGACGACGTCATGCGCGGGCCTCGTCTTCCAGGCGGCATTGGCTCGGACAATCGGAGTTTGCCTCTGAGGTACGGCATCTCGAACGCATCTCCGACCGGCGTGTTTACTGCGTCCTCCAACAAGGTCCCTCAACTTCCACCCGACGACGCCGTAGAAGTGTTTTACCGTTGCCCGCCGAAACACTGGCGGAACTGGATGCGGCAGATGCCCCGTTCTGATGTGGGTCGCGCTCCGGCTTCACGGTCCGCAGACGCTTTGGCAGCCGGGAGTTGGGATGTCGCGACGATGGTGAGTCGCGATCGCTCCTACTTTTTGCCGGAACTTTGACGACCGACCGCCAAGACTGCAACATCCAACGACGCGACGCGCTGGCCAAAGAGACGCGATTCGTTGTCGCTTCAGGACCACTTTTGAGGTGTGGAAGAAATGGGACGCAAAACACGCCGGTAGAATGAGCGTCCAGTGCGCCGTACTTCAAGGTCGGACTGACGGCCAAAATGGACCCACGCAAATCGTTTCCTCTCGGGTCGGACCTCTTCCTACTTTCGGTACTCTAGTGTGCGAGTTCTGCGAGACTGGCAGCCCGAATCGAGGTGCGAAATTAAGCGCCGAGTCTACTCTTCTGCGCAAGGCTGGCGAGGCTAACGCAGACTCCACGAAGCTCCGAGAAAACGTGGGCGATATAGAATGGAAAAAAAGGAGAGACAAAGAGGCATTTCCCATTTTCCTTCTCTTTGGCTCGTACCAGCATCACCTAGTGCGAAAAGGGAAGGGTGGAGGTCCCTCCTCAAACCCATTTCTTCCCTCCGACTTAGCAGCACTGCGAAACCTACACTAACGGTGCGCAGAAACGTTGACGCAGAGTATAAAGACTGGTCTCGAAGAACTTTTCCCTTAGCCACCAAGAAAGACACCGCCTTTCCCCACTTGTCCTCACCTGTACGCCCCTTACAATAAAACGCTCAAAAAGTTTAAGTACAGACACCGCCTTTCCCCACTTGTCCTCACCTGTACGTCCCTTACAATAAAACGCTCAAGAAGTTTAAGTACAGACTTACGCCCCATATCCTGGAATGTAACCGCGGAGTGCAAGGTCAAAGTCTGTCTCCACCGAAATAAGGTCGCCGTGAATACCCAAGACAAAGCCAGAGGGTAAATAAAGATTTGCTGGAATGCCACACAGAGACGTTTGTAAGGCGTCCCATTTCGAGCTCCGTGTTCGTGGTGCCAGTCCACGCCACGCAGCAGCCGCGCACGAATGCAAATATGTATGCACCAAAAAATGAAGTTCCACAAGAGCCTGCTACTTGTCATTGACGAGGCACCCGACCTGGACCGACGCCAAAGTATTTGCCAACGCGATTGCCGGCTTTCCATTTCCCCAGAATCACTCTTCGTCGCTTCTTTCGCCCGCTCGTTGCACCTAGTTAGTTTTCTTATTTTCTTGTTGACTTTTTTTATTAGTCATGAAAAGAACCTAGCGATTTTAGAAATGAGCTTTCACGAAACAAACGTTTGGGCTGCCAATCGGTAGTGTTCATCGCACGATATGCAAGCAAGGGACTTTGTGATGGTAAAACATTCGCTCATGAGCACTTCTTGCACAAAACAACGAAACTAATTTGAGTTTCGAGTTTAATGTATCTCTTGTGCAGCCACGCTAACTAAATAAAAAAAAAAAAGGGCGATTTTTTTCTTTTTCGAAACTTTTTTGCGTTTACAACCGAGACATGGTGGGTAAACGAGGAACTCTGCTCGAGAACTACGACTGGGCAGAAGAGTTTATCCCCGTGTACCATTTGTGCATTTTAGGCTCCCGTTCCGACTGCCCCATGTACGAGCGTGGCACAGTTGCACGATTCCATAGTCGCCGATAAGGTGAGGAGAACGGCAGGAAGGAGTTTCAGCTGTCCTGCCTCCAGCTTCCTGCCTTCGACAACGCTTCGGCCGTGCCTTCGACAATGCTTCGGCAACTCGTGCACCTTGTGCGGACGCACACGACCAAAGCACGGCGGAAATCACGGAATGCGTGCCGCAACTACGGACCTTTTAAAAAAAAAGACTCCTGGCTGGTTCCATTCCCAGTGTTTGTGCGTTTGGCGTGCGATTTGCTCGCTTCCCAAACCGACGAAAGTGCCTGCTGGGCCCAGGAAATCGCCATGCTTGGCCAAGGACTTGTCAATATTTAAGTGGCATGTAATCCAGGCGAATTTCGCGCCGCCACACCCAAGATCCTGAGAAAGGGGTCCTCGTGTCGTACCTCGATCCTGCGAAGGAGACTCTTTGCTTTCCGGAGGCGTCTGCTGGTTGCAGATGACCGGAGTTGCTGGCGCGAAGGTGCAGTACAAGTCTATCTCCATGTCCTGCGAATTCACTAGGCCGGGCTGGGGCGCTGACGACGCGCCGACGCCCCCACAATTCGCCGCAGACTGCTTGGCTGCAATGCATAAGGACGACCTCGACCTTAGGCTTACGGAATGGCTTACAAATATTGAAACAAAGATTTTGCAATCATCGTAAAATCTGAAACATTGCCGGCCCAAACATTTATGAGAGGATTCGCCCTAGAAAATCACTTTATTTATTTATTTTTATTCATTTTAAACATAATGCGTATTATCGAGAAAAGCATGTGCACTTGCACTACCTATATTTACACTATCTACAGCACTCGTTGATAGAAAGCTCTATGTGTCGATACATTTAACAAAAAAAGTTCCTAAATGAGTACACTAAAGCGACGACACATAATGATTTTGCGGCGTTTTGTTTTAGTTGCTTTATTATAGTTTGCATGTAGGTAACTACACGTAGGAACTAAAACTAATTTCATCCAAGTCAACATCATCCTGGCACTCATGGTAAAGAGACCAAAGTCTGTGGATCGATTGCAATTGAAAATGAAGTGGACAGCTTTGCATTGTGTGCATTCAATTTCATAAATGTTTTGCCGCGATAAGAGTAGCCATGACACCAAGAACCGAAGGTATCCCTATTCGAAACGAGCAATGTTGCTACAACCCATGGATGACAACAGTTCTGACCAGGGCGCTTCTTTTTTTTTGGTACGAATGCAGTCCCTTACCTTTCGTTGAGGTAACGTGTATGGGGCTTGCGCGTGAAGTACACTCGTCGTCCAGATCCATCTCCTGAAGACCGCTGTTGCAAGTCGCCGCTGTCGTTGGCACCGTTAAGCTGGTGCCTCTACTCGATGTGCCGTCTGCACCCGACCGGCCTGGATGGATGGACGGATGGATATTTACTGCTCCACCCTTTTTAATTTTAACAAGTGGTAGCTTACGCCACCTAGGCAAAAAAATTGATCAACAATCTTTGGGGGGATCAGGCAAAAAAAATTTAAAACAACCACCCTTCCTCGTTTGGTAACTATAAATGGATGCTAATGGCTGTAGCCTTCATAATGGGCGGTACCTTGCACCACCTAGCCATGAAACCTCAAGTATTATTCCTCGCCTCGCCCTTCTAATTTGCTGCCCTCTGCTCTTTTGTAACTATCACAAGGTGGTGTGGGATATCGCCAGGATGGCATTTAAAGGATAGGGCTAAAAAAACACCTGCCCCCGGCGAGGGAGTTGCCAATTTTCCTCTGTTCCCACCTGTCCCCAGGTACGCTAGTTAGTTTTATTTGAATTCAATTTTCCCTGGATAATTTCAACGAAGCTTCTAACCTCCTCTCTGCGACTGAAATCCTTTACTCCTCCGTTCTTCCATCCTCACCAGCAAAACCCAGCAACCCTGCCAGATCCATTATCCCTTCAGGGAGGGCGGGGCAAAGACTTCAAAACCAAATGTTCTAATGTCTCATTATGGCACACGGCACATAAAGTGTCTATCTCTCGAAATTTAGCCCCATGTTCTTAAAACTTCCGTTCTCGCCTCGAACGGCAAAGAATTCCACGTAAATTATAAAACACCTTTTCCTTTCTCATGTCATGCTTTTGTGGCCTATGCATTGTTAAAGCCGACTTTTCTTGCATTCTTTCCTCCCAGATTTTCCTCCGGTAGCGACTGTTTCAACATCTAACATCACATCAAAACATCTTAAAAATCATTTCGACGTCCGCGACGCCACTTCCGTAGAACATCAAAATAGTGGCTTTATTATTTCAACGTCCCCCGTCAATGCAGCCATGGTAGCAGTTTCGTGGTTTTATTCTGTTTAGTTTCTGATAATGTTGTCAGTGTCGTGTTGACATGTTGACAGAGTCATGTGTTGCATGCCTAACAAGTTTCGGACCTATAAAAAAAAAATATGTGGCAGTGGAACTGTCTTATCCAGCATGTGTGTGGGACTGGCTCGACAGTTTACTCTTTTGGACGTGACACGCCCGTATGTGATTTCAGCACGCGTCTAACTTTAAATATTGAATCTACAACAAAGGCAAGCTGAATATCCCTCTCTCTTGCCTACACAAAACAAATGTAAGTGTGTACTCTATGTAACAGTGAGAAATCAAACATTGCCTCCTTGATGTTTCTTGTCCGGTGCAAACTAACGAAAGGCTTTGGCGCGGTTGTACGAGATACGCACATCTTCCAATCAACTGCAAATTTTATGACACGACATTCAGCTCCTTTGTATATATAAAACACGCGAAATAAATCGTGAAAAGCAACGGCGCCACATTCTGCAATGTTGGGCACAACCAAGCTAATGTTATGTGTCCTGCCTGATAGCTGATGATGTACTTTGAGAAGTTTTTTTTGCATTCCACACTACTGAAAAGGTAATAAAAAACTGCAGTCGACTCCCCATTTGTTTCCGGAAAATGTGCGTTGAACCGCGACGCTGCCTGCAAGCAAGATGATATTGGTTTGAACGCCACTTTCAATCACTTTCCAGTCCAAACTCCGAAGCTCCAAGGTTCCAAGTTTGAGATGCCAAAATAAAAAGAAACAAATATTTTGACGGGGGATATCAAAATGCATTACGGGTGGAACCAGCTGAACAATGAAGGAGAAACAGAAAAGACAACCAACAAGCTCAACTCATCCCCATAGTAAGTTATCTTTCTCCAGCGATTGGTTGTCGTTTCTGCTTCTCCTTCATTGTTCAGCTGGTTCCACCCATAATGTATCATAACCAACTAGCTCAACTCATCCCCGTAGTAAGATATCAAAATGATTTTGAAAATATCAGGAAGTGGCATCGCAAACGTCAAAATAACATTTAAAATTTTTGTTTAATGTGGACGTCTAAATAGTCCCTATTTTTTCCTTTCTTTTTCTTTCGCTTCCTTTTTCACAGAACTAGTCTGCTCAGCCCCATCACTAGTGTGCAGGTATTTATTTGTCAGCTTACAGGTTTGGTTTGTTCATTTTGCATTTAAACTTTTCACATATAGATACTTGAACACTTTTCGTGCCCACTGGGTATCATCCATTTCAGTTAACCTTTCTTCATATTTAGATCTTTAAATTTAAATTTCCTAACTGCCACTTTGCTCACAGAGGACGACCAGCCCATGTCCCCTGTACACTTTCATTTGGTGTCTTTCCATGTGCTCCCAGTGCCAACCTGCCTACGCTTCTTTGTCGAATTTGCTATCCCGATTGAACCTCTGATCTCATGCATAGTACCCCATTGCCAAAAGACAGTCCTGACACCATTACTCCTGACCACATCATATCTATTATAGTTGCATAATGCCTTGAGTTTCATAATACCCAAATTTCTTTTCCCATTTTTAATTATATTCTCCTCATGTTCCTCTAGATACTTCCTTCCCTCATTGAGCCAGACTCCCAGATATTCATATTTTTCTACATGGTCTATTTCACTCTCTTGTATTTTCAAGGGTTCCCTCTTTTTGTCGTTGAACATCATTACCCCAGACTTGTCACTACTGGTAAAACTCAAGCCCAAGCTGTCCCCTTCCTTTCCAGATACTGTAAACGACTAAATTTTCGCGAATTTCGCGAATCGCCTAAAATTCGCGAAAAATACATCCTGGAAACAATTCAGGCAATATACGAACGCTACGGAAGCTACACTTGATTCGCGAAAATTAGAACCCGCGAATAATTTTAAATTTTCAGCTTTTGCGCGATTTGCGAAAATTTGAGCCCACGAAAATTAAGTCGTTTACAGTATTCCAGTTAGTTCCTAATCCTATAATGTATCACGGTTATTTGCCATGAGTGCCATGAGTAATTTACCTTCTGAATACATTAGTACCGGAATTACTTGCAATAAATTTTTCCCTCCTTCCACATAGGTAACGTATGTCAAAACCTAAATTGCTCCGCTTTGATTTCTTTTCCATTTCACTTAGGTATATCATGAGGAGCATGGGTGACAGTGGGCAGCCCTGTCTGCTGGTTATGTAGTTTCTGCTTCCCACGTTATAACTACCGTATTTATTCGAATCTAGGCCGACAGTTTTTTTTAAATACCGATACATCAAACTCTAGGGTCGGCTTAGATTCGAGGATTTTGAAACACGCGCCAATTTCCAAGTAAAATTGAAGAAAGTGGCGCGCAGCTAGCGCCACCTAGAAAAGAAAGTGGCGCGCAGCTAGCGCCACCTAGAAAAGAAAGTATTGTAGCCGTTACTAGCCAAGCCAGTAGCCACTTAAGTACACGGACGGTGCCGCCATTTTGACCTGCGTTGATAGTGGCCTGCGTGCGGCGTGGCATTTTCTCTTCATCAACAGCGCAATGGCACCAAACAGGCGGTGCCATTATAGTTCCACTTTTAAAAGCAAAGTTGTTTTAGCCGCGGAGTTGTCTTCGAATGTTGAAGCCGGGCGGGACTTTAGCGTGGATGAAAGAAATGTCCGTCGTTGGAGGAGGCAATGGGAGAGGATATTTGCGTGCACTGCAACGAGGATGGTATTCACCGGACCACGAAAAGGCCATCACCACGAAATAGAGATGGCATTGGCCGACTTCGTTTGGACGCAGCGAGCAGCTGCCCTTTCAGTAACGACGGAAGTGCTCTGCTTTCGCCTCTCAAAAAGTGCACCATATCAAAAGTGCTTGATGGTACTGAGGATAGCGCATTGTTTGAAGATGGAAGTGATAAACAAGTCAGCGACAAGGCTAGCAGCGATGATGACTCAGAATGAGCACGGCATCTTCATGTTCAATAAATGTCTTCTTTTTGCGAACACTGTCCTCGCCTGTGCGTTCGGCCTACATTCGAGGTAAGTTTTTTTTTTTTTTCCTGGCTTCGGACTTTCTGGGGTTGGCTTAGAATCGGGGCCGGCCTAGATTCGAATAAATACGGTACCTTGTTATCTGTGTACAGCTGTTGCAGAAACCTAATCAAATCTGCATCTAAGCTATACCACTTCAGCTGGTTCCAGAGACCTTCTGGTTCATATTGTCGTATGCTCCCCTGATGTCCAAATACAATAACCATAAAGGGGCTTTGGCTCTTCATTGCTATCTCTATACATTGAGTGATGACAAATAGGTTATCTCCTCGCCTTCCGTCTCTTCGGAACCCTGTTTGAAGCTCTCCCAGAATTGGCATTCCTTCTGCCCATTCCTCCAACCTTTGCTTTACTATCTGCATAGCCAATCTGTATATAACTGATGTTACTGATATCGGGCAGTATGACTTGATGTTGTCTTTGTTTCCTTTGCCTTTATAGATGTCTCATTGTGCCTAGTTTTTGAATCATTGGGTATGCCCTCTCCAAAATTGTTTCGTTCAATCGCATGTTTTACGTTTGATTTGCTTGTTTCACCTAGGATCTTTACGAGTCTCATGGGTCTGTCATCTGGGCCTGTTTTTGTACCTGGTGGAACCTTACTTTCAGCCTCGTCCCATTCCCCTTGTGGTTGCCTCCATTCTTACACTACTCTGGTCTTTCTGTACGCTGCTGCTGTCAGTGCTCCGAGCTCTCCACACTCCCTCTACTCAAGCTGGGAAAAAGTCCCTCCGATTGTCTGCCCAATATATTCTCGTGCCTCTTCCCCCATAACCCATCTTCTCTCCTGTGCTTTAATGTGCTTCCAGAACACTCTCGCTGCATTCCTGTCTTTCTTATTTATCTCCATCAACTACTGTACCCCTGCACTCCCGAATTTGGCCTGTATTAAAGATGATGCCCCCCTTTTTCTCTTCTAGACGTTCTCCCATTTGGACGCTACTTCTGCTGGAATGGCTCCCCTTTTCTTTAACCCCTTGTGCTCCCGAGATGCCTCTTGGCGTCTTGCTATGGCTGCCTCGACCTCCTTATCCCAGCAGATTTTTGGTTTGTGCTTTTGTTTTCGCTCTCCTCCTTTCGTCGATACATTTTACAAAAAAAGAGTTCCTAAAAGAGTGCATTAAAGCGATGATGCATTGTGAATTTGTTGTGTTTCGTTCTAGTCGCATTGTCGTAGTTTGCATACCTAACACACTTTTTTTTTCATCTTTTTTTTTTCCCCCTACACGAGCACGTGAGCTCACGAGAACGAGCACGTGCACTGGACGCCAGACGGACGGACAAACATGGCTAGCCCCTAAGGAGCTTCGCTCCTAAAAAACGGACAGCTTTGCGTTGCGTACATTCAGTTTTTGGTTTTGCCGCGATCTGAGTAACCATGACACTAAGAACCGAAGGCATTCCTACTCCCAACGAGCAACGTTGCTACAACGCTTGGAGCGGAATAGTTCTGACCAGGGCACTTCTTTTTTTAGCTCGAACCCAGTACCTCACCTTTCGTTGAGTTAATGTGTATGGGGCTCGCGCGCGAAGTACACTCGTCGTCCAGATCCATCTCCTGAAGAGCGCTGTTGCAAGACGCTGCTGTCGTCGGCACGGCTAAGCTGGCGCCCCGACTCGTTGCGCCGTCTGTGCCCGACGTGCCGGACCGGCCTGCATGGATGGACGGATGGATATTTACTGCTGCACCCTTTCTTTAACAGGTGGTAGCTTGCACCATTTAGACTAAAAACTAGACAACACATGAGTCCTCCCCCCCCCCCCCCTCTTCTAATATTTCTAAGCCAATTTCCTTCCACTCGGCATTTTTGTCACTAGCACCGGGTAGTAGGGGGCAATCACCAGAATAACCTTTAGAAAACCAAGGATAAAAAAAAAATGCAATCCCTTTTTTTTTTAGAGCGCAGCTCTTAGGCGCCCGTTTCCGGCTTGAAACCGCGTCGCCGTCGGCGTAACCGCACAATGCATTATGGGTAAATTTCCCCGCTAAATTTACCGGAAAATTTTCCCCTAAGTGGGAGGCGAGCAGGAGAGGAGGAGGGGCATAGCCTCCTCTCCGTACCTTCCCCTCCTCCTCCTCAGGAGCTGCGCTCTAATTCGGCATTACAGAGAGTTGTAAACGGCTTTCATTTTTTGTTTGGCAACTGTTTGGCATTTTTTGCATGGCAATGTTAAACAGTTGCCAGACAATGTCCAGGGTGCTATCATCTGCGACTTCAGCACCGGGTAAAGGCAGGTTCAGATATTCACCTTTTGAGAACAATCGACCGCGTTGCAGCCGCCTGCAATAGTTACGAGAAAACACACTGACACCATCTATTGAGAAGCTTCGGAACACTTCGCATCTGCGTGCAATTGAACTGAAGGTCATGAGCCATTTGCGAGATAAATGCGACGAACTATAAAAAACGGTTCCTTAGAACATTGTCAAACTTGTTTCGAGCCCATGATGAAGAAAACTACCTATAGTAAAAAATCAGAAAATATACGCAGGTCGGAAAGGTACCAGGGTTGCCCAATAGTTGGCATCGGTGTGCGCGTGTTCTCTTGTCGTGAGCAGTTAGAAATCAGTCAATCGCACTTATGTGCAAATGTGTGAATTACTCTCTAGCTTGGCGCGCCTCGAAGCATACGCTTTCTCCAACGACACACACAATGCTTTTCTTTGGAAGACTCTGTCAATCCCGTCAACATATCAAGCCGACTGTTCCATACGAACACACACTGGTGCCACGGTGTACGCAGGCACAAAGGAACGTGCTTGAGGTAAAAAAAAGTGTTTCTGACCCTGGCTCAACGGTGGTGTCGTCAGGTCACGGGCTTAAGCTGGGCTAGTTTGTTCATTGCTTACGATGGGCCAGATGAACGAAGGTTACACCACACACAAAGAAAACACACCATTTACATTGATGGACATGCAAAAGTGGAGCATTAAACAGTTGCAAGTCCTGCGGCGTGAATGGTGCATTTTTCTGTGCGTGGTGTAATCTGTATTCAGCTGGCCCATCGTA
This sequence comes from Ixodes persulcatus, assembly GCA_013358835.2. Taxonomy (NCBI): domain Eukaryota; kingdom Metazoa; phylum Arthropoda; class Arachnida; order Ixodida; family Ixodidae; genus Ixodes; species Ixodes persulcatus. Next base: position 102,143 of record JABSTQ010009122.1, read on the forward strand.
TGTCGTCGGGTGTCAGTATGGAAGTTTTTACTTTCTACGCATACCCAGCAGTGCTGGTGCCACGGTGCCTAATCGCGTCTCCAACTGGTGTATTGACCGCGTCCACAAACGTGGTCCCTCGATTTTCTGCCTCGCAATATCGGGGGGGTGTTATGGTGTTGCCTGCTGTGATCCTGGCTGTGGTACGGCGACGGGGGAAGATATGGCAGATGCCTATTCTTCTATGTCTAACTCTCAGCTCGATAGACCACTGAAGCTTTGATGGCGACGAGCTTAGGTGCCGCGACGATTGCGACACTTGCATTTGCGCGTCTCTTTTGCCAGAACTTCTGCCGAGACTGCAATATCCGACAACATGACACGCAGGCTCCACATCATTTGCTGCCACTTCGGGAATATTTTTGATACATGGGCTCTATAGGAGGCAAAACTCATGAGTCCAAGACGAGTTCCAGGGGTCCGATTTTGGTCAAAGTGAGATCTGATTTGCCTCTCCCGGAGCGAGCAAAGATAGCAATCGTAGACAATTCGTCTGCTAACACGAGCGAAGAATGTGGTTTATCTGCTACGGAACGTTATTCGCAAACAGATATAAAACAAAAAACTCCGTACATCGTCTGCTAATGGACCGAAAAAATGTTGATCATCTGCTATGAACTCAGCGCTGCGGCGGAGCGAGTTCAGACGCGGGCGAAAATAGTGATTGTCTGCTATTTTTTGTTGAAAGCCACTGAAAACCCGCGCTTCTTTTGCAAGCCTAAAGTTGTTCTGCTGCCATACACAAATTGACACTGAGCGGTAGATGAAGGAGCACCAAGGACAAGTGATGTTTTGTGTGCCTTGTGTCGGTTTTTTTATGTTATGTTCACCAAACTGCTACCTCGGCGAGTGCTCTGTGTCGGGGCCTTCTTGTCATGTTAGCCAGTACGCTTCCAATTTCTGTGCGAGTGTTTTTTCAAATTCCAGCACTCTGTATAATATTCTTTTCCCTGTTGCGGGTTGGGAGAAGAAACTTAGTCAAGCGACAGCAGTCTGCTTATTTTTCTTCCTCCCCCTCTCCACTGGAGGGAAACAATAAAGCTGGAAGCACATCAGTCATGAGATCTTTCTTGCTAGTGCTTGGGGTCGGCGAGACGGTCTCCCGACTCCCAGTTTTGCACAACTTTGAACCCGCAAACGAATAAAAAATGTCTCATTAGTCGATTGCGCAAAGGCCGTGGCACCACGTCCAATCAGAGGACGAGAACGCTCTCACACTTGTCTCGACCAAAATCAGACCAGGGGCACGGTACTGGCACCAGAAAGCCACGTGGAGAATGCACTCACAGGAAGCCTGGTGGTTGTGCAGGTCCGCGGACAACTTTGCGGTTCCCACGCAGAGCTCCGCCTTGGCAACCACAAGCTGCAGTGCGCGCGCCGCGGCGTCATTGGGCGACAGGGGTCCCAGGCGGCCATTGGATGCGCAGTGCTGATTGGGGCAGTTCTGGCGGCCGCAACCGTCTGTCAGCTGGTAGTAGTAGCGCTCTATTAGCTCCTTGACAGCTAGCTTCCTGCGACAGACGACAGACATTTATGATGGGCAACGCCGATCAATGCACTCCGATCCCTACTCCCTCCTGGCACGGTTCTCAACAATGTTTCCCCAATAATTATAGTCCAAATAGGCAGATGAACTAAGCTTCATCTCACAAATGTCTGCAGTAGAGGCAAAGGCACGGGCACGTGATTCTAGCTCAGCGGAATGCTTTTGTTTGCATCAGAACTTGTGCATAGGAGGCTCTTTCCAAAGCTACATGCTCATGCCCTTGACTGCAGCATAGATGTTTGAGATAAAGTATAAAGCTACCGATCACATGGAATAAATGTTACAAAGCCACTGAAAGACAAAAATTCGGAAGAGCCGGGATTCAAACTCCGGGTCTAATAATTATGTACACCTCCGCATGTCCTCAGACAAAATCTACTAGCCTTACCACCCCCCTCCGCAGGTGGCATCGAAAAAGGGGACAAGGGGCATAAAGGAGAATATTAATAAATTTGGAGGAAGGGATATCCCCCTTCTTCACTACCATCCCCCCCCCCCCCCCTCTTTCTCTCCCGAACATTTTCTACAGCACTTTCTGACCCCTTTATTTGTGTGTGTGTGTACATGCGTGTTGGTCGTACACTTTTTTATTTCCCTTTCCCGGTTTTTTTCTCGCTACCTCCCATTGCCCCCCCATCTAACACTGTCGACGTCACTACACACACCGCCTCTGGTTGACCCCGGTAGCGTTGTTGACAGTGGCGGAAGACGAGCTCTAAAGCCGAATATACTGCGCACGGCTCCACAATATCACAAAGTTCAATCTTTGCCTCGATTCCCAAGCAAAGATTTTGGCCTCCAATAACTCCTTCCCAAAGTTGTAAAACATCACTTTGTCGTCACCAAAACCTTCCATAAAGGATGAGCTTGCGACGAAAAAGTTCAGAGTATACACAGCCTAGGGACAATCGAGACAGCACCGACTCCAACGCGTCATAGGAATGTAAGGAAACGTGGGCGCGACATCATTGGTGCTGCCGTGCAATCAGCTGGCCCCACGGTGTTGCTCGCCTGCACTTCGATGAAGCTCGCTACGACTTTGTGTCACACAATCTCGCTGGAATTTGAGCATCGAGAGAGTATGGACGATAGACATCTCATGCCACGTGATGCCATTGTTGTGAGAGTCCAATCAGCACACCCTGCGAACTTTGGCCCCAACTTTGTGTTTGGCAAGTTTAGCGAGCCTGGTCTTTTATTAATTCCAAGTTGATTCCCCTTTACATTTTGTTAACCAGTGAACGTTTTTCCGAAACAACTGGCTGGAAGAGGCGGTGGCTGGCTCTCGAAGTTGTTTCAACCAAATTCCTGTTTAATTGCCCGGTCGAGGAGAAACATGTGGAACTACCTCCGCAATCGACACCCGTAATATCTGGTGAGTCGGTTACACTTCAGTGTCCCAAACACAAGTTAGACACCTGCTGTAGATTACAAAAGTTTGTTTGTTTTTGCGGACCTGAATAATTCTGCAAAACTTGTGGTGCACTTCTCGTGAAGAGCTTTAAATTGATAATCAATCTTTAGAAAAAATTGGAGAAAACAAATTAACCAATTGCCTTAATTTGTAAGGCCCAGCCTGGCAATTAAGGTTTGGAGAATTTCAGTTTTTCTTTGAGCAGAAGTCGCAATCTGGCGAATTGCTTTGCTACAGATTCTATGTGAGAGATGGGAAACACGACACCACCTCAAAAGAACAAAAACTTAAACTTGGTCCGCAGGCTGCCATACAAGTGCTAGCCAGCAAATGTCATACCGCACTTGGCCATAAGCGTCGGTATTGGCAAGCTTTTTTAGCCAAAACAAGTGTGCAGCGCTATGCAACAGAACAGCGTGCTTGCGCACATGGCGATACGACAGCGCGTCCTACACTTTGGTGAGGCAAAACAAAGTTTTCTACACGACCTACTGCAGATCTAAAGAAACAAGAATCGGAGACGCCGAGAACAGCCGTGACACACATGGCTTAACCTGTCATGTCAAGCTCTAGGCTTGTTTTTGAACATTTTAAAGGTTGTATTACACAAATTGACTTGGCTATATTACAATAAGAACTTACGGAAACTTCATACGCCCTTATAAACATAAATAAATCACTGTCGATTGGCATAGAAGCGAGCGAACGTAACCACTCCGTGCGACTACTTGGTGCGTCGTCTGCTAGAATCCTCTGCGTCATCTGCTAGAATTCTATTTGTCACGTCAGAGGAGGAGGGCACCCACCAGGTGGCACCACCGAAAGATCTTGTCACCAATAGGCAAAATTTTTGGGGACGAACTGGGTATAAACACGTGCATTTTTGTCTGGTTTTTACGAACGACTCACGTTTAGACCGATTTTCGAGACGATCGGAGGCGTCCATAGTAATGAGACATCACTGTACAGTCTCTTACAATATTAAAATCTGCAGTAGAAGAATCCATTTCAGCACGCGCTTTCTGCCTTCGATGACGCTTCGGCGTCTTGACAGCATGTGCAGTTAAAGCGCGACAGAAGTTCAATAAGTATGTGCTGGGGCAAAGCTTCTACAAACCTTTTGTTGCAACAGACTATAGCACGAATAAGAAATTAAAAGTATATCACTACAATTCAATTTTTGAATAGCCCGACTGTCAGCCTGCAACGGAAACAGCCTACCAAGAAGCTTAGACCTGGGCACATTAGTAAGCATGAAGAGGGGAACTCAATGACCAGGGCCATGTATGTTTGTGTGCAGCTATCTTGATTCGACCAGGTCGCTTGTGGTTATTACTGCACCACTACTTTAGCAGAACCCCCGCCCTGAAAGATGTGGAGTCGATCGGTGGAAAACATTTGTGAAGGACGTCAGCACACGCATAATATATTTATGGATGCAGAATGCTAGGGTGATCGTTGGCCCTCGTCAAGCAAAGACCATGTTTTAAGAGAAGTTGTGCATTGCCAACCAAAGACTAATTGAACACAAGGACGTTCAACGCAACTCGTCTGGTTTTTGAGCCGAACCCTGGCCATATTTTCCTAATCGGTCGTGTTACATTTAACTCACTCAAGCTGCCCCAAAATTATCAGCGTAAAAAAAAAAATTACAACAAAAAAGACGTTAGACTTGTAATGAAAGAATCCACGAGCAGTTGTTGTACTAGACGACCGAAACACCGTTGCGCAGTAAAAGTGAGAAAAAAAAATAGAAAAAGAAAACGAGAATTGGAACGCGTCTTGAAAACTTAAATTGCGGAATTCGCAGTTCAAAATAAAAATGTGGGCGTACGCAAGCGCTTGAACTGGCACCAAAATGGTTAGGAATTAGAAGTTACACACCCCTCGGCGAAGCCGAGAAAATAAATGAACTGCGACAACTGGGAATGTTTACCGGGAATCACGACACTGCCGAAACACCGAGGGGAGAATAAATAAATGTTCAGTACCGTTACTCGGCAGACTACCACTGATAACTTTAGCACAACCACCCCATTTTTAACCCCTCCGGGCTGCCATCCCGAAGCACTGTTCTAGAGCCTCGATGCAATCGAACAAACCACAAACACTACCGGACGTTTTGCAATGTCAGGTGCAAAAGTTTTCCAAGAGCAAATGATCTGCGCGGTGCCCTAGGCCTAAACGTTAAAGGTAGTACTTACTTCGAAGTCTCCTGAGCCCCAGAGCCATGGCCAGTCTCCCTGTCCCGCAGCTTGTTTGGATTCATAGATTGTTCTGTTTTCGTGGACTTTGCTCGCTTTTTAATTCATTAAGACACTTGGTTTTGCGGGCATCTGATACAAAAGCTTCGACACCAACGACCAACCTACCGCGGTGACAGTGTGGTGTGTGTGTGTATGTGTTGCTGCTGGCCCGCTGGTTGTGTTAAAATAAACAAGCAAGCAGACGAGGACGAGCAACCAGACCAACCAGACGGTTCCGAAATCCGTTTTTATCTTATTTCAAAATTGTATTAGTTATATTTGTAAATTTGAATTAAAAATCAGGAAAAAAAATTAGCTGCATTTATATTATGTTTTTATTTTGCGCGTAGAAAATGAAAAACGTTTGGTACGCGCTATCCGAAATTGACAAAATATATGAACTCAGAATGAGTGGCTTGTTAACTCCCTTTCTCTTTGTAGCTTATCGAATGTTGTTTACTGTTTACCTCATTTCTTCAGTTTTTCGTTCTCAAACGCAGCAAGGCAAGGCGTGGCGTCATCTGGACATCTGCAAAAGGTCTTGACAGTAATATAACGATATAACTTTCTAGTCGTAATCGAAACGCTCCCAAAGTCTTCCACGTTTCGGTGTCTCGGTGAGTTGTGGCGTGAGCTTGTTTTTCTCTGGAATTTCCACGGTTCTTCGAATCGGTGAAACATTTCGTTGCCTTATCTAACTTTCAACATCTCATAGTTTTCATATTTTAAATATTTATAGTGACTTATTATCGATAACAAGCCGATAAATCGAAGGTACTTATTATCCATAACAAACCGATGGATCGAAGGTCAAACTAGCTATTCGCTCACATTTCGACGTGTAGTTCCAATCCTAAAATAACGTAATAAAAGAAATATAGTTAATCTTTTTAAAGTTGTCACGATAGCATGTTCCTTTGTTGCCTCCAAGCAGTCGGCAGCAGATTTTTCGCTATCGGAAACGAAAACTTGGATCTTTTTCACCCAGGGTCTACTCAAGAAAGATATTTTTTATCTTTTCTGCACCGATTGTAGACACTGGTTTTGCGGATCCAGACATTTACTGATAGTGTTTATTTGCACGCGGCTAAGAAAAAAAAAAAAGTCTTACAAACAATAGAGCACGCTTTACGTTCATGTTGGGTCCCGGAATTATTAAGCAATATCAATTGAGCTTTTAAAGTTGGATGGGCTATTTTTAGATATGTTCTTCTACTGTTCCTGACCCTCCATGTTGTTTTTTTGTCTTACTTGTATTATTTTGACGGGTTTATCAAAATGCCTTACTATGAAAGTGAAAAAAAAAAATGCAGGCAAGCTGGTGAACTAACTCTGTAATGATAAACCCGTGATGGGGAACAAATAAAACGAAATGAACAACCACACACACACCATCTCAAAACACAGCAGTGTTTTGCAACAGTATGTGTGGTTGTGTCTTTTGTTTCGAGTCTCTGGTTTATCATTACGGTGTTTACTGCTATCTTGTAAATAGGGTTCCGCGTTTTCGGTTTTTATTTTTTCAACATTCGCCATACTTTTTTCGGTGTTTATATTAAAATTCAATTTTCGTTTTTTTTGGTGTATATTTATTCCCAAAAAAGTTGACCGTTTTTTTTTTTTTTTTTTGTGAATATGAAAGAAACACCATCGGACACCGGATCAAATAATCCTTGTAGCTGTGATATTTGTGATCACTCAAAGAATAACAACACATATACATACTTGGTCTTCGCCACAACTTCCGTCAGAACACACCTCAAAATCGCAGAATTCGCAACATAATCTTCAGCGCGCTTCTTTTTTTTTTTTTTCCCCCATTCTGACAACGTGACCGTCTGAGGTGATGACCGTACGAAAACCTTCAAAACGGCAAAAAAAAAAAAAAATTCATTGTATTTATGTTTTCAACCACAGGGAAGCTTCAGAGAGGATGTTAAGAAAGGTATTAACGGCTTTTCTCGATGCCCTCTAAAGTGCATGAAGCGAAAAACCTTATACTAGCCCACATCCGAACTATGTTTTTTAGGACCGGGAACTTGACACACTCAGCCCGATCACAGAAAGGACACAGATGTCCCGCGAAGGCCAATCCAAGACCTCTTTTGTTGCATGTTGAACCTTGGAAGAGGGCAATCACGAAGACGTCGCACAATGTCGAACCTTGCAAAGCCCCCTCTCTCTCTCTCCCCCCTCATCCACCTCGACGCGGCCCTAAAAAAACTGGCCTTTTTCGGTTAATATCAAATTTTAGATAACGAATTAGACATACTTTTATCGGTTTAAACCGAAAACGGCGAACCTACAAACTGACCTTTTGCGGTTAAAACCGAATTTCCGAAAATGGATTCGGCATACTTTTATCGGTTTTTATCGGTTTAAACCGAAAACACCAAACCCTACTTGTAAACCATCGCACTAATATATGGGAGGGCAGGTTTTCATCTCGCAGTTTAAATTTGCCTCATAGTCAATATTTTAAGGAATTTTTAGTTTGAATTCACCTTTGCATGCAATCTGTTCTCGCAGAGAAACTGAGATGACCAGCGCGAGTCGTTTCGATGCCGTCTATCGGTCAGCTCTCCTGTCGAAATACTTCATCAAGGGCTGGGGAAAGCCGGACAACATCAAACGGTAAGAACCACTTGCCCACCATTGTGAGAAACATTTTCAATAGTGATAATCATAATAACGCTGATAACAATAACTTATGGACTGGCACTTGTCTGAACAGGCTTTTTGATTTCAAGAAGCTGATGAAGGCTAGGGACACCTGCAGTCAGCTGGTTCCCTCCGACTACCCCGTTGTGATTGACAAGGTCCGTATTCCTCTGAAAACAGTTTTCATTTGTAGTCGTTGACAGACGAAGAAAGGCAGGCAGTGGCATGTTACGTTCATTCCTTTTGTTTCGTGATTCATTCTTGGGTATTCTCGTCGGCCAATGCTGTAATCTGATTGGCTCTGAAGGGATAATGGGACTTGCAATGCCCTGCATTTTTTAAAGGGACACTGACACCCCCCAAAATTTATTTTTTACTTTTTGCCAGGTAATTTATTATGCTGTCAGAAGACTACCCAATCAATATTTTGCTACAGCATTACATATATTTTAAAAAAAAAGTAAAAAAAAAACGCAGCTGCTTGAAGCCGAAACCGAAACTGGACTGGGGAGAAAGAAGAAATATAGAGGAGAAGAGAGTTGGCGGAAGTCACGTGGCTGTGCAACTTTTTTCTTCCAAACAACATATTTGCAACCTTTTGGAAGCCACAAAAAATTTTAGTTCATTTCATTTGTATTACCTTAGGGGCCTCTTGAGGGAGGCATTACATAAGGGGGGTGTCGTATTCAAGGCTCGAAAACAAGACAACAAAACACCACAAAAAAAAAAAAAAATGAAGAAAAAATGGGTATCATACTTATTTTCCAGTTTTAATATTGTATGTGTGCTTCGATGACCATTGCATTTCACAATGCAATAAACACGCAGGGTCAACCCGCGTGTCACACAAACTAATATATCGGACTAAAACGCGTGAACCCGCTACATACACTCTCGTCGCACGTACCGGCACCGCGGATCATGCGGTTAATGTGATTCCCTTCGGACATCGTCTGATGTGCGACGGAAATAGGAAGTTGGCGATGTTTCGGAATTTTTATGTTATAGATATTTGGCCAGAAAAACCGTTTGGGCAACCTCTCGGGGGAGGGAGATTTTACGGCGCACTCTATTTTTGTTTCCTTAAATTTGAACTTTTTTGTGTAAAAGTCGGGCAATGCGGTCCATACATCGAACTTCATCGAACTTTGCCACAAGTTTGAGGGTCCTCCGAATCAGTTGAACCTCGAAGTAACCTCGAGTTGAACAAAAATTTGCGACATATGTAGTCAAATCTGTCCCTTACACGTTGTTAACATTCTAAATGAAGTCAAGTCTCACGATATGAAATTAACCCATAAGCACCAAGAAACCCTACGTGGGAACGCCTTTGTAGTTTTGTAGGTCGCCGTGTCGGTTGAAATTTGAGGCAAGTTGGTGCCGAGTGCGGAGCTTATTATTTCCTGTTTCTCGTACAAATGTTCTTGTTGCTTTTTCGGCGGCGCAGGTGGAAGAGCACACCAGCTACCGTATCCTCGAAGGTCACCTGATAAGCCCTTTTGTGCAGTACCTCCCCGAAGTTGTGCCAAAGGAGTCTCACAAGGCATGGTGAGCACAACTCGTAACAACCAACCTTCGAAAGAAAAACAAAATCAATGAAATATTGCAGTGATTATGGGGATCAAGCGGTGATATAAGCGGTGCGCCGACTTTTCGGCGTACAATCCGAAAATCTCCGAAAAACAGCTTGATCCAGGTCTTCGTGTGCCAACGCAAAAACGAACTGCGATAGACCAATCTGCAAACGTTGCGTCATTTGAAAGACGAAATAAAAACTTTATTTAAAGTCGGCGACAGGTTAAGAGTGTGAAACGAGCATTTCCCGCAAGGCCCACCACTCTTTCCACTTTTGCAGGGCGAATGCTGGAGAGAAGGTGAAGAGGAACTTGCCTCCTCCCTTGCATTCACTCTGCTAAAGGGGAAAAAGTGGAAAGCTTTGCATGAAGTGCTTGTCCCACAGTCAGTGCCTGCTCCAAACCAATACTTTGCCCGCTCCAAAACCTGCTACAAAGGTCAAATGCCGCTTCCATTGCTGCGTTGTCAGTAAATGAACAAATAATGTGTGTTCAAGTTTGGAGGATAATGATAAGTTGAGATGGCCCGTCACCAGGGGCGGACTTAGAGGGGGGGTCCGGATGTCCTGACCCCCCTCTTGATTTCTGCATGTGCAAAATTTAGGGCGTAAAACGAAGGAGAGGGGGAGGGGGTTGCTAAACATATGGTACGCTGACCAACACCTGACCCCCTCCCCTCAGGAAATTCCTGCATCCGCCCCTGCCCATCACACTCGTTTGTTTGTCAGAATATGGCTCGTCGCGACATTGTGGCAGTTTTGATGAACGTGTGGAGTTGCTGAACCCATTTTTCTTTGTTCCCTGGGGTCCAGGTTTCAAGTGTTGTTGCCCAGACAATGGGTCACAGAGCCCTTACGGCCCGTCTGCATTCACCTGGCGGGAACTGGTGATCACGTGAGTCGTACAAGTTCAGTCGCACCTTCCTATAGTTGCACCTTTTGAAGTTCCACGTCCGCCCAAGCAGCGCAATTATTTGGGACCAAAATTTTGTTTATGTTTCGTAATTTAGGGGGCCTGAAAGCCCAGAAAAGCCAAGGTGTAACCAAGCTCGATATTCTTCGGGCAGAGTTTGTGTATTCTGGCCCTAAATTGGCAAACAAATGCCACACTTAAGACTTCACTGCCCAGCTGTTCGGTTATCACCCGGCTTCCTTTGGCCTCGGTTCCCGAGGAAATGCCAGGATTAGGCTTCACTTTTAATTGTTTGATTTTCATGTAGCAACTTGAGCCTAAATTCAAGTACCAAAATTGTGTTAAACTGGTGGTTGTTTGGTTAATATGTGGCATCTTTAGCTCATGTCTGGCTCTTTTGCAATTACTATGTGGCACACTAGAGAAAAGCCAGAGAGAAGTAGGGGTACTTTGCCATTAACACCTCGTAGAAAAACCTTATTTCCAAGTCAGGCCCCTAGGATTGCCAAACTCGTGCCAAGTTATGTGCTTCTCTGGCGTGCTGCCTGGAAGGTTCATCTAAAGTTGCACACACATGCCCAGAGTTGCACGTGTCTAAAGTTGGGCTTCTCAGACTAGACCTCCACAGTTGCTTGTCTGTGGTTTATCAGAATCATTAGGTAGCCTTAGCGGATTGAGTAGAAAACGGCCATGCCGCAGGAAATACGCAGAGCCACGAGACCTTGATATCTTCCTTCGTTGAAGGTGAGCACGCGGAAGAGCAAGGTTTTATCTATGGAGCAGGAGCCCAAAACTATGTCGTGGTTGAGGCTCCTAGTGCTTCGATTAGTTCGGTCGATAGAAGTTACTCAAACCCTCTTAACCTCATTGAACAATTTAGTGTAACCTGCAACGGGGTATGAGCATTGTGCATGTTGTCGCGCACAATAACGGAGGGTCGAGGGCTTTGCAGCTCTAAAAGTAACTTCTGCTTAGTTGTCTTAAAGGTAGCGCATTGCATTGAGCATCGTGCTTGATCCGTGTGCCTCTTTTTTAACGTTTTGCAGCATTTCTGGAGAAGACGGACCCTAATATGTAGGACCGTTGTTGAAGGAGCACGGAATTGCATCGATCATCCTCGAGAACCCATTTTATATCCTTTTATGCCCTTGTGTGGAATGTGTCAGATTTTAGAAATTGTTTCTGCATCTTACCAGAGTATAAACAGTCATTCAATATGCTGCTGGTCACGAAACTTCTTCGTAATGCTATGGAAGACTTTGGTACGCGAGCAAGTGCGACGCTAGCGACGACAAGGGGACTAATAGCCGCCAATCTCACTGCTGGAAGTCTGGCAACCAGAAAGTGTTGTTGGAATTTCTAACCCACTCTGAACAAGCAACCAGTAGAATGTCGTGGCGCGTCGTCGCGCTAACAGCGTTTCTCGTTGTACAGTCAGTCAACTGATCAAACTTCCTTTTCGCAACATTCTCCAAAATAATCATTCTTCACTCCTCTTCTTGTCTCATAATGAATCCACGGTACCGCTATCGCCATCAAACTCCAGCGCCACGAGTGGCGCCATCAAGTAGAGGCACTGCGAACCTGTACGCTCAATTGTCTGGCTCTTTTCGCTCGCAAAAAGCCAGTTTTGTTTAAAACAAACAAAATAAGCATTTTTTCTAAGTTCTCTTGTTAGAGATCAATAAAGAATGACCGGTGCTTGCATACAGTGTTCAATTCCAGACGTAAAAAATGTTCTTTTACGGGAAATTGTTATTTAAAAAACCACTTGTAATCGCAAATTTGGGGTGGCCAAACAAAGATGCCCCCTTTGGGACGGTGCAACACCTCCTAGGTAACAAAACCGTAGTGCTGATAGAGATGTCATCATCAGCGAAGGCCAATGCTGGGCACAGATTGGACACGACGATTGCGTCAACGTTTGGCTCAAACTTGACTCGAAGCCGAGCGCTGACACAGCACTTGTTTCCAATCAGTCCGGCGTTGGCCTTTGCTGGTGACGCAGAAATGGCAGCATTAGGGCCTTGTCTTGTAGGCGGTATTGGACAGTGGCGCTCCTAGTGGCAGTTTTTGACCCTGTACGAAACTTTGCCCGAAGTTTTGTGACCAGTAGCATATTGAAGGACTCTGGTATAACTAAGAAAATGGCGCCATGTTTACCAAATTTTTGCTCGATTGAATGGTCTCGGTCGTAGACAAATGTGCTGGATGTCTTTTCATTACGTCTAACTTAAGGCAGGCATATCAGTCACAGAATTTGATCTGCTTGTAGTAGGGGCAGTTTTATTGGACGGTATGTTGTCCAAGAAGTGCTGGGAAGAATTCATGTGCGTACAACTTGAGTGAGGAATCCCCCCCGTGTATATTGCATGGAGCATTTTCTGGAAAAATAGTTTTGTGTCTGTGTTACCGGTTAGGCTCCTTGACAGGTAAAAAAATGGTCTAAGAAAGCCCAAGGAACAGGTGTAAGTATGCACTGGATTTCCGAACTGTTCGTTGAAATTATGGAAACTTTTCCGGCTTGTTGCAACGGAGGCACACTTCTGTTTTCAACCGGAGCGGCTCTTGTTTAACGAAACCTTTCGGATGGCCTACAGGCGCTCCAATCTCCACTGCGTCTCGGACATCTTTGTGATGGGCGGATGCTTGGTGCTGGAATCGCTCGCCCTTTTGCACTGGTGCGAGCGGGAGGGTTTTGGACCCCTGGGCATCACGGGCATCTCCATGGGTGGTCACGTGAGTTGTCCCCGCCGGTTGCTTCCTGGGCCGCAAGGTTATCTTTTTTTTTTTTTTTAGCTCCATTTTACGACGATGTCAACTTGTGAGGCTTCACTGTTATTAGTGCACCGTTTGATTTGACTTTAGGAAGAGTTACTTTTACTTTTTCTTGCTGCTCCTGCTTATTTACTGTGGTTGCTGACAGGAGGAGAACAGCAGGGAGGTCTCGCCGTTCTCTTTTTGTCACGAGCCTCGAGCGTGCGTGCGCTGCCAAAGCACAGCAGAAGGCAACGAACATACGCTGGAGGTCAGGCATCCGAAGGAGATGCCCCGCTATTCTCGTCCCGTCAATGGCTATCATCCACTTTTTACAGCGAAGCTGTTATACGCTAGGGTCCGGGAAAAAATGTGTCCGCAGATGTCGACAGAAAACTCCCCATTGGTCGTGGCAAGTATGAATAAATAAAAGCAAAGAGGGGCAACCAGCGTGAGTCAGCCTTATTTGGCATTTGTAGATAGTGAGGTCCTGATCCCTTGTTGTCATCGCTAGGCATCGTCCTCGAGGTCGTCCTAGACGTCGTCCTCTAGACGTCGTCCTCTAGGCGTCGCCCTCTATAGTCGGTTACAAGTTAAGAAGGTAGGAGAAGCTCCTCCCACAAGCGTGGTGCGCCGGTTTCAAATCCCTCCGCATTCGAAAGAAGAGTTCACTGGAAACGCTCCTTGTTCCGCTTCAATGGATAGATAATGGCCACAGAGTGGTGCCAACTTATCTCCGACCCCCACTTTTTAAGAAAGCGACCTTTGTATTCATCGGAGAAGGACCCGAGCCCCTGAAAGCAGCCTTTGTATCAATCGGAGGGGGAAGCTAATCCCCGAAAGTCGTCTTTGTTTCCATCGGAAGGGGGAAGACTTAATCTCCCTCTCGTGGCTTCCACAATGCTAAGTCAAAGTCGAGAGATAAAGCAAATATGTACAGAAAGGCACGATCCTCCTCGCGCGTTGGCCGCGACGTCACGGAAACGATGGGACGCTATTGGATGCGGAGGTGGCGGAGGGATATATGATTCCCTTTGAGGGGCATTTGCCGCTACCTTCTTGACTTGTAACCTACTATAGGCGTCGCCCTCTAGGCGTCGCCCTCTAGGCGTCGTCCTAGAAGTCGTCCTAGACATCGTCCTCTAGGCATCGTCCTTGATGTCGTAAAGATAACAGCTTCGCTGGTCCCATCTTCAATTTTTTTTAACGCCAACAATCCTATAATGTTTACATTACACTATACACGTTCACGTTCTTCGGCTTCACCAGAGGGTTTGTATCCAACAACAGATGGCGTCGCTGGCCGGTGCGAACTGGCACAAGCCTCTAGGCATCATCCCCTGCCTCAGTTGGACGACGGCATCGTGCGTCTTCACGCAGGCAAGTGAAAGAGTGCACCTTTTGTTGATGGACCGAATGGAAGCTGTCTGCTGGGTTTTTGCTCCAACTTCCGTATCTGCGGGCAGTTGGAGCGAGGGAATACCAATTCGGAGTGTCCTTTTGCAGGGGGTGATGAGTGGTGCCATCCCGTGGGAGCTTCTGCAAAGCCAGTACTTCTCGGATCACGTGTTTCGGGAAGAGATTGAACAGATGATCCATTCACCCGAAGAGGTATGTTGACCGGTGACAATAGTTCCTGTGGACTGCCGTAAAATACCGAGCGAGTGCTCGCCCAAAAGTTTGAGATAATCGCAAGAAAAATGGGGGACAGGTGCTTGTTTAATCTGAAAGGGAAAAAAAAAATTTTTTTTTTTAAGGTGGCTTAATTTTAAAGGTTTACATCTATGCACCGGCACTCACACCTTTACCGCTTTGCACCAGCGTGTGCACAAAAGCTTCACTGCTTTGCACCAATGTGCGCGCTTAAAGCTTAGCTGCTTTTTGCTGGCATACTCGAAGAAGCGTCTGACATGGAGTAGCATTTAGCTTGGCTCGAAACTTTGCTGGGGTGGGTGCCTGATATGTCCTTTGCTTACATTTCAAATGTTTAAAAAGGGGTAGGCACTTGTTGCAGCATGGGCTTGCTATTTTATGGTAAACACTGTTTTTGCTATGTTTAGATAGAGGTATACTCAAACATGGAGTCTTATAGGGGACAAATTCAGTGGGATCATTTTCGTGTGGCACCTTTTTTGGGAGATCTTCTTTATGAAGTCTTAGCCCCGAACGCATTCCGTGTAGAAGTCGGACCACTACTGACTCAAAGGGGAGCTCCGACAAAATTCTGATGGTCGCTGATTTGCCTCGAAATTCGTTTAACACATTTATAAGCAGATCTAAACTAGTTAACCAAATTACAAGTCACAATACAGTCGACTCTCATTAATTCAAACTCCAGGAAGCCACATACTTTTGTTTGAATTATCATAAATTCATCTAAATATGATGTCGGGCAAAGTAGCGATTTGCTATTCGCAACTCCAGCTCACCGCTTGCCCTCTGGCGGACGAACGGAGAACTAGAGGAGCGGGGACGGCAGCGGCGGCGGCGGCGCGGAAACGGTGGCAAGGACTGTCGGCCTGATGTATGAAGCCGTTTTAACGAAAATAGTGAGCGCGTTAAAATAGGAATTCTCGTGCTCCACCTTGCAACAGCGTTGCACGAAGGACCGGGATGTCCAATTTCATTAGGGACTTTTCCTATATCGCATATGCTGCGGATTTCTGGTCTTGTGCATGGCCGCCAGCTCAATCTGTGCTCAACGTGACGGCAAACGCTCCTGCTAATAATGAACAGCTCTAGCGTACGGTCCACAAAAAGTCTATTCCTTGCACTAAGTAGGAGTAAACTCGTCGCGGAACGGTGTGTCGAGCAATACACATCGGGAATGGGTTCGCGTCTTAAGGCCGTTACAAGGAACATGACCGTTTATACCAAGCACTTTCAAAAGACAGAATACCCGTACTTGCTTTCACGTAATTACAAAGTAAATAAAGAAATGCTCGAAGCATTTTAAGTGCTTCTGTGTTAGCCAACCGTTCGTGACGAGAGCTTAGAACGGGCACTTTTGGCGAGAGGGGCCGCAAAGTTGCAAATAACACGGTGCAAAAAATTTACGCTATATTAAAATATTTATTTTTGATAGATAAATAAATAAAACCACTAAACACGCGGACTATGTTAATAGGCAGTTTTAGCATAGCATTACCGCAGGCTACCGTTGGCTACCGTGAGCACGGCAACGCTCCTGGCGCGCGGTGAAAATTGTGCTTTAAAGGCGCAGCGCGAGCTTCCGATTGTAATGCTACACCGCACGGTAGCCTGCGGTAACAAACTTCCTATCAATAACCAGAGAGCAGCTTGATCACGTGTTGCAATACACTAAAACCGAGACGGTGAGCAGCGAGTTGCGAGCCTGTGACACGAAGACATCAATACCGTGAACGCTGCTCTTCCGAAGCTGGACGGTCACTGTGCGAGGCTCACTTCTTAGAGCACTAATGGCCAGGCGAAGTACAACCACGATATCTTCATCACCCTAAAAAAATTTTCTGCCACAAACAGGGACGTGGCCGGTCGCTCGCCCACCACAAAGCTTCGCAAGTTGAGGTTTCTGCAACTTTTAAATATCTGCATGCTCGTTTTCCTAACGCACGACAACAACTCCGTCACCTGTAATATGATCCTGCCCTAACCGTCTCGCATTTGTAGACAAATTAATCATTTTTAGTGCGCTGACCAGCTTCAGCGAGCAGGCGCACGGGAAATCCTGGAGAATCTATCCCCGTCTCTTCCTCCATCTTGGAACTACCGCCCCGCCACCTATAGGGTGTTGGAGTTGCGAATAGGATTAGTGACACATAAAAAGCATATTTTTTGCACTTTCCTCCACACAGGCCTACCTATATAAGCAGGCACGCAGTTAAAACATTGATGAAGCTCGAAGCGAATTGTGGTTTTGGCCGAATGTTTTCTAATCGAATATCGAATAGTTCCTCTGAGCTTTTTGCTACCGTTGTACCACGCTCAAAACAAAAATTCAGCTGAACCCGTGAAGGTCGTTGCCAACGTTCCACTTGTCCACTTCTAAGCTCAGTTAGTTTTAATATAACCATATCTATGAACCGTGGCCTCAGAAAGACCGATGCCTACATTGGGGTGGCATGTAAATGACAGTTTGACATAAAATTAAACCTAAAGAGACGCCCAGCTATCCTAATCGAGGGAATTTATAAATCTGCTTGCTATGTGCAAATATTTATTAATCTCAAAGTTAACATCCTCACAAAAATTTAAGAAAGGACAAGCACGAATAATGAAAGCAGGTTGTCAGCACAATTCTGCTTGCATAATCGTGGTCTGACCAAGCATTGCAGCGGACTGACCCGCTGCAATGAAGAAATGTATGAATTAAGCGAAAACGCTATTGAATTAAGCAGCTCATATATGCATCGAAAACGTAGCAGGCTCCACTGGCAACACTAAAAATGCGACGTCAGACGCTAGGTGGCGCATGCTACCGCCCGTTACAAAGGGTATCCATCCAACATTGTAATATGGGGGCAGTGCAACTTGTTCCGGATGGGTTACAAGAAGGTTATGGTGTGGAATAAATGCTGGTTAAGCTCTCGCCAGCAAAACAAAAACAAAATGTGCACAAAATATTGTGTTTTTTTAGGCTGCCCGCTTGACTTGCACGTTATACAACACGTGACGCCGCCCCAATGGGAGACGCGTGAAAATTTGAATACTGGTTTTTTGGCATGACCATTATTTTCCATGTTCTCTACGACTCTTTTGAATTTAGAGATAGTAAATAGCGTGCCAGGGAGAGGAAAGCCTGGGTATTCCGAAAGTCTGTCTAGTTTGGGTAGCTTTCAAAAAAACTGTGCCGGAGCTGTCCGTTTAAACAACCCACCCAAGCTACGCGACGCGTCATCTCTCCGCGTCGCCCTCCGCAGAACGCGGCGTTCAAGGCCGGCCAGCAGTTTGCTCGCAACTTCCCACACACCATGGAGAGCTACCGGAAGATCTCGAGGGAGCTGCAGTCTTCGTCACCTCGGTCCTCGTCGTCTCCTTCCGCCGCGCCGGAGACTGCCCGTTCTCCCGTGGAGGCGCTCAACTTCATGCGTGGCATCATGGACGAGTGCACCCACCTGGAAAACTTCGCACGGCCCGTGGACCCCGACCTGGCGGTCTGCGTGGCGGCCACCAAAGACGCTTACGTGCCGCGGGAAGGGATCAAGTCCCTGCCCTGAGATCTGGCCTGGCTGCGAGGTGCGCTACGTCGACTGCGGCCATGTCGCCGCCTTCCTCTTCAGCCAGCACGTGTTCAGGTAATAATTGTCTTTAATGTTTCTTTAGACCGGGGGTCTCAAACACGCGGCCCACGACTCGCTTGGACATGGCCCACAGGCAATCGGCTGCGCATAATCATTCCCATTTCTCTAGCGTTAAAAATGGCGTGCGCCATAGTCATCTCATCTTGCCTACCTTTTTCCGATCGAAACGCAGCTGTTTTTTTTTTTTGTTTTTTTTTTAACATAATCACAAAGTTTATTCTTAGCAATGTTCGGTTTGCCCTGGGTTTTGCTCGATTTTTTGCGCTTCTTAGCGTTTTGTCACACTGCCCGGAAAAGTCAACTTCTGTACCTCTTGCTTGATTTCAATCAAATTTTCACTGGAAGCTTATATGAGTGGCAAGACCATCCCTGCTAAATTTCATTGTCCTATGTCAATTCTGAAACTTGTTACAAATGTTACAATATGGAAGTCAGTGTGTTCGCTTAGGAAAACTATCGTTTTAGAATAAAATGGAAATTTGTGATTTTTATGTGTAATTTAGTTATACACCAACTCATGTTTACAAAGAAACCGGAGCGCCCCTAGCGGACGCCACCGGCGCCGCGCATGCGCGATGGGGGTGTGGGCAAGCAGCTCGCCGTCGCCCATAAACAAACCATTGGAATGCGATGTTGTCGGCGTTGTGTGCGTCCCCCTGCCCTTTTTCGCGTTCGAATTGTTGATTCTACGTCTTCCTGGCGATGTCTGACTACTTGAGCGGCGTCAGCGAAATTACCGAGGCTCGTTACACCGCAAAACTTCGCGTGAATATTGTGACATGTGACGATTCATTCCGCGTGGACGCCGCAGTATATGTACGCTAAAACCTGATTCGCATCATGAGATTTCGCTCGCAATTTTCAGTCGCGACGCCGCTCGGGATGTAAAATTGTGAACCGTAGCTGAGATAGTCGACGTCGATACTGAAAATCGCAAGCAGAATCGGAGCAAGTCAATTAGGCGTAGCAAGTCAGTGATGATCTCTGGTAACAATGATCAACATCTTCTTGTATTTACTATTTACATCGAGCCTGCTTACCAACCTTCAAATTTTAGTCGTTTGAGGCCTGCACTTACTTCGTATAGCAAGTACCGGGCCAACTTTTAATCTACGGGCCGGCATCGTCTAAGAGAGCAGACGACAAGCAGAAACGTTTGAAAGAGCAGACGACAGTTCGAACGATCAGGCGGCCGTTTGAACTTGAAGACGCACTTACGTAGTGCACAGATGCATGGTTCGCACAACTTGATGGTTTTCTGGCATTCATGTTGGAATAAAACAAATACATCTGATGACCACAAGTATCCGTGAATTCAACTCAAAGTGCTTCCCGCCCAAGCAATCGTTGTCCGACGGCGTCTGTTTTTCCCTTTTCATGGCACATATCCAGATTCTCGGACGAACCGAGCACGTGAAAACTGACCTTCAAACCTTTCCCGACTCTTTCGGTACGGCCCCAGTCCCGGCGTTTTGACGAGAAGGCAGTTTTTTGTCTGGTTCCCTTCAAAACAACGCGGGAATACACGTCTGGCATGGGGACTTGCCCACAGCCCCAGACCGGAAGTGCGACCGACGCGCCACCACCGCGCCGTGACGTCACAGAGATGAGTTGGTGTATAGGAATACCGATAGCACACACCCAGCTATCCATAAGAAGATTTAACAAAAAAATTTCATGTCTGCGCTTTTTTGCAGATGTTTTTTTTAGCATAAAAGAATGTTAAAGTAGAAAAACTAACCAGCCAGGTATGTTCCTCACAAAGTTCTATCCCAGAAAACCACATAAGAATTATTCTCTATTGTGTAATAAAGAAACTATAGTTTTCCTGAAGTGAAATTTATGCCGAAAAGTGGAACGGAGAAAAACGGTCGGAGTTCGCGACTAGTCACCGACGGCTTGAAAAGAAGTTTCGGTGATTTTTCGAGCTACCCAAACCGAACACATTTTAAGGAATACTTTTTTCGGCACGCTATTCGTTATCTCCAATTCAAAAGTCATTGAGGAAAAGGCAAATAAAGCTTATGCCAAAATCAACGTTCGAATTTTCCCGCACTCTCCGGTGGGGCGACGTCAAATGTTGCACGACTCGCGACTGGGGTAAGCAGTTTGAATAAACCCGGTATTTTGCGCGTTTTTGTACGTTTGGCTAGCACCGAGCTTCCCAAGCGTTCTTTCCACATGAACAAACTTCTCGTGATTATATACAACATTTGATGTCGCAAACTTCTCGTGACCCATCGGGAAGTAGCAGTTACAACATTTGACGTCGCATTTTTGGTGCTGCCAGTAATGCCTCAGACCAAACGTAAAAATTCAATAACTTTGCAAAAAAAAGATTTTGTCTCGTAATTTGGGTTACTAGCTCGGACGTGTATATTTATGCTATCGAACCAATTTCAAAGCAAATAAGGGACTATGAAAATTTTGCCAGAAGAAACACGGGGCGTCACACTCCAAATGTTCACGCCCACTTTGTTCTTCGGCATTCTTGTCGGTCAATGCCACAACCTCGTTGGCCGTGAAGCGGTAACAAGAAGCTTGGAACTCTCCACGCCCCGTGTTTTAAGTCGTTAGCGATCGTTGCATCGGTTTTCTTTCTTACAGGAAAGCGATCGTGGACTCGCTCGCCAAGACCAGCGCCAAGTACTACGGAAGGTCGCTTTTCCCGAGCCAAGAACCGGCCGTGGAGGGCACCGTTTCCGTGGCGCCCGTTCAACTAAACAAAAGCGCCGAAAATTCACGAGCCTGACGACGTCGACTTTATCGACAACCACGGGTCTGAAGGCAGGTTTGCACATATGTGTTTGACTGCCATTGGTCGAGTTTCCTCGCGATTGCTTGCAAGTGAACACACAAGAGCTGTCCATAAGGGTAGTCCTGGAAATGCGTACGGCTAGACCGAAGGAAGGACGCCACCCAACATTGACCAGATATTGTCGGACTGTAAACAGTTCACAAAAGAAGGGGACAAAGCACCCGCAACTCTAAACCCCCGAGGCAAGCCGAAAGATGTACGTGCACGGACTAAGTCTACAGGCGATTCCGGAACGAGAGTCCAACGACCGAGATCTGGAGAAAGCGGGCCTCGGTTAAATGCTTCAATTTCTTTTCTTCTGTCGGGTCATGACATAGTGCATCCATCTTTTTTTTGCCGATAAACATACTTTCATTCATTCGTTTGAGGTTTTGCGGTAGTATTTGCGATATCAAACATACACACTATCCACAAAAGCGGTCGCTTATAACGTCAGAATTATTATGAGTAAGGATTGTGTTGTGTGTATGTTTATATGGCCAGAAGTTAGTCAGCCCCAATAGGTATCTGGTGTCTCAGCTGTGCCGAGCAATTTAGCCATTGCGGTACAACCGCTAGCCTGGGGTCTTTAACGTGCACCGCGCAGTACTGATGCACGACAGCACGCCGGTACGATGCTCATCCAGATCGAAACGGGCAGGGGTGGGGATTGAACCCAGAAGCTGTGGGTTCTGCAGCGAGAGCTCTTGCTCCGCGTCAGAGCCGTATATTTGGAGAGTTTGGCCAGTGGGTGTGGCGACGAAGGCGCCGGAGAGGAGACAAGTGAAGGAAAGGGAGGAGAGCACCGAAGGAGCGAGAGAGAAAAAAGGGAGCAAAGAGGACACGACCGCCATTTTGATGCAACGCTGTCGGCACGGAGCACTGTTGAGGCAACGCGTCGTCTGCTTCGGGCTTATTTCTTTTTCGCCCGACTCAAAGTTTGCGTTCAAACGTGGAGAAACTTAATTCGTTAGCTTTCTAAGCCACCGGAGAATAACATTATATCATTTTCTTGCCAGAGCCTGCCAAATAAAGGTAAATCCCATCCATTCCGCCGGGCGAATGAATGAAAATGGCGGCCCTCTCCGCTCAGCTGGGAGCAGCCAAGAGCTCACGTGCATGCGCTCACGCTCTGCGCCGCGGGCTGATTGGCTAACTCTGGAGAGGGACGTTACGGCGGAGAGATCATAAACTGGCCAAACTCTCCCCATACATGGCTCTGCTCCGCGTGGCTGGTGTGCACCAGAACCGTTTATTGAGAGTTTGGTGAATGTGAGGAGCGGCGAAAGCTTTGCCACTGCCAGCGCCGCATACAGTTAAACCTGGATATAACGAAGTTGATAAAAGTTTGCAATGATTCGTTTTATGGAGGATTTCGTTACATGCAGTTTTCGCGGAAAAACTCGTAAAGGACACGTGGAAAGAAAGCGAAAATTAAAAATCCACAAGGGCAAACTCACCGCGTCATTTATTTAGTGGAAAAGAAGTCTGTAAGCTTGCATTGTGTCTTTCGAGCGAGCGAAGGCAGCACCCAGCGCTCAAAGGACACCAAAGCGTTTAGAGCTCTGTCGTCGTCCTGGGAGCCGGCGACCCGGCGTAATACATCGATGGCATCCAAGACCTCCCTCGCGGTAGGCACCACAGGCGGTTCAGTAGTTTCAGATGATTCGCCATCGTCGTTCTTGTATGCTCTCGACCACGGCTTATAAGAAGTCACTCAGTTGGACACTGTCAGGAACCACTCCGTTCGTGCACAGCGTGCTCCAATCTTCAGCGAGATCGGGGAGGCTTGACGGATCCTCTTCACAATCGTCGGTCGTGACACGCATGTCCTCGACTATCTGGGCCATTCTAAAGCAATTGACGATGGTCTGCGTTTTTATTTCTTGCCAAGACACCGCGAGCATCTCAATTTCTCGGAAGATGTCAGTCTTAGTCTCCCGGTAGAGGCGAATGTTCAGGAGCAGTTGCGCAATCGGCCGACGTCGGTAGGCGCACTTTACGCTGTTGATGATACCTTTGTCAAGGGGCTGAATCAATGACGTGCAGTTGGCCGGAAAATACTGCAACTCAATGTTCGATAACACGAGGCCTTCCACATGGTGTGCTGAACAGTTGTCTAAAAATAAACACACCCGGCGGCCCTGCTTCCTCACCGCTTCGTTGAACTCGTTTAACCACTCAAGGAAAATGTCCCGTGTCATCCACGCTTTCGAGTTTGCCAAATACTTCACAGGCATTCTTTTCGTTCCTTTAAAGCACTTGGGCCGGGAACTCCTTCCAATAACGAGCGGCACGCGCTTGTCAGATCCGTCACTGTTCGTGCAAAGCAAAACCGTCACCCGGAGTTCGCTTTGTTTGCCTCCATGACAGCGGTCTCCTTTTAACGTAAGCGTGCGGCTCGGAAGCATCTGGAAAAAGTGGGCCGTCTCGTCGGCGTTGTACAGATCAGCCGCTTCGTAACGATCCAAGATCTTCGGTAGCTCGTTATTCACATTTATTAAATCCTTGTAACCAGCCGCTACCTGCCGTGAAATCATTGTGGCCTAAAATGCATGCATAATCCCTTGCGTTTTGCTGCAGTACTGCGCCACTAATAGGAACGTTTTGCGCATGTCTAGGAACCACGTGAATACCGCTTTGTCCACGTCTGCGTAGGTTGACGACTTCAGCCTTTTCTTGGAGCTTGTGCCGGCTTTCATTGCATTCCGGATTGCGTCTTTTGAGGCCAAAGTTGTTGACAGGGAGCTCGCTGGGATGCCAGAACGGGCTGCAACGTCCTTTTTTCTTTGGCCCTCAGACACCGCATCCAGGATGGCGGCTTTGTCTTCAAGAGACAGAACTTTCCGTTTCTTAGTAGCGGAGCTCATGCTTCAGGCGGCACGTTGACGGAACAATGCTGTGCTGTGCTTGTGTGCTGACTCACTGGCTGACTTCACTTGTCCCCTGGAAAAAAATATTCAAAAGATCCCTAGATTCCCTAGATCGATCGTACCAGTCGCCTGGTGTCGAGCTGCGATAGTGGCGAGCAACACGACTGTCGCTGTCGGCGTCAACTTTCGGGACCGCTGGTTTCGCTTGTAGCTGTTTATTTTGTGTTCGTCTCTGCCCAGCGATTGCTACGTCTCGTGAGTCGCAGTTTCTTCGCGGGAGTCTCTGTGGGACGGCGAGACATTTTAGCGGACATGTCTCTGGCTATGTGTGCCCGTGAAACAACGGTCAAATCGGACGCTGTCGGCTGTTCCTCGTGTCCCTGAAGTAGTGTCGCGTCGCAAAATTGTGGCAAGTAAAGTCTGGCTTTTATTCGTGCTGGCTTTTGTGCAGCGACGTCAAAAGGCTGCTGACACCCCCAGCTGCACGAGAGGCTGGGGGTCTGGCGGCGCCCGAAAAGCGCAACGGCGCTGCCTCTACCGTGCCCGCTCGCTGCCATTACTGACGTCTTTTGGTCGGCTGCTCGCCTTTGGTGGCAATTGGACAAGAATATATCTACATTTTAGGTAACTCGTATAGGCACTGATAAAAAAAAAAAAATGGAGATTGCGGCGAAGCGAGTTCGATAAATCAGGGTTACCCATCGCGAGCGCTTCGTTACATGGAGTTCACAAATACAACCGCTTCTATGAGGATCGCGTCGGGGAATTGAAAAAGTTTGTTAAATAGAGGATTTCGTTTGTATACAGGTTGGTTACATCCAGGTTTAACTGTATTCCCCCCGTGATGATCCTGCAAAGTAAGAATGCGCTGGGATGGCCTTAAAGGAGCCGCGCACCGTAGCACAGGTATTTTTTGTTTCTGGATTGATGCTGAAAGTACTTGTACGGATATTTGTAAGAGATTGCTGGAAATAGGAAGTTCCAAGGTGCCGAGCACATTTACTGAGCCACAAACGGTGACACTGACTGAGAAAAGTTTTCCGAAACATGAGGTGAAACTGCAAACGTGGTGTGCGCATTCGGGGATTGGACGGCGAAACAGTGTTCACGGTTTTCACCGTCCACTCGGTCGTTGCCGCGGCTGCAACCGCAATCAAGAGAGAGATAGAGTGCATTCTGAATGTCACTGCGAACGAGCGTCACACGCGTTGCCCTTTCAGTTAGGAAGAGTTGCAAATGTCAACTGTAGCGTGCTGAAATGAAATACTTGAATACCTCCTTGCCTAGAAATTGTGATCGGAGCTACAGTCAAACCCGTTTATAACGAACAGCAAGAAACGCTGCGATCAGTTCGATATAGCAAGTAGTTCGATATAGCAAAAAACACTTACAACAAACTTCCACGATGAGTTCATTGTAAGGCAAGAGCTTCTCTTTCTTTCTCATCTCTTCACTTCTGCCTTGTAACAATGCGCTAAAAAGCTTCTTTTTTTTTTTCTTTTTTTTTTGCATGCCTGCAGAGTTCGTTCTTTTAGCTTATCTCCCCTTCTGAACCGCTTCTCTTTGTGGCAAACGCTTTGGAATGAAAAGATTTTTTTTTCAGCGGAGCTGTTAAGGGCTAGGTTCCCCAGGATCGTGTCCGGTATGTAGACACAAGCCTACCTGGACGGCTACCGCCATCTATAAGCGACGGCGGCAAGCACACAACCAGTATGGTTTCCACCGTCGCTCTTAATGGCGGCAACCTTTCCAGCTATCATAGAACAATTGATAGTTGGGCGTGTTGGTGAGAATTCATCGTAGGAAACAGCGCGAAAAACAGACGACGACGAAAAAGCACATGTAACGAGCGCAGCGCTCGTCACGTTTGTTTCTTCGTCCTCGTCCGTTTTGCGCGCTGTTTCCATTGCTCTTATCAGTTTCGGTTTGGACTCACGATGGGTCCGCCGCGCGCCCTTTCGGGGAAAGGAGACAGGCTGCGGAAGGAGCAGCGACGTACGCAGCAGCACGAATGGGTCCTCAACCGCCGCAAAGCCACTGTCGCCTCGACTTCCACTGCGTCCAGCCCTTCAGATTCCCTTGCCAAAGAGCACATCGCTCGCCTGGAAAGCCGCCGCCGAGAACAGAACCAGCACCGAGAACAGAACCGGGCTAACGCCATGGACGACGATCGTGCCACGGAAGCCAAGCGCAAGCGCGAGGCCCGGCAATGACTGCACTCCACGCTGGCTGAACAGTTCCTGGGTGCGACGGCGAGGTTCCGGAGGGAGTTTGTGGAGAACCTGTTTGGCGTCACGTGCGCCATGTGCGACAGACTCTGGTTCGCCGGAGACGTATCCGCGATCGGCGGCGTGTCGGACAAGAAGCAGCGGGAATCGGGCGCGTGCGCATTGCGGCAGTGTATTGAGTACAGCTTCTTCACAAAAGTGGAAAGGCGGAATTTTTTTTTTTTTTTTGTGCGTGCGTGCATATCTTTAGCTTTCTCCCCTTCTGGGTCGCCTCTCTTAGCTCAATTGCGTTTGCAACTTGAGCTTTTGGAATTTTCTTTTTTTTCCTACTTCTTTTTTGGAGGAAGGGACAGGCTAGAAGACGATTGTTTGCGCTTTTTTTTTTGGAGGCCTTCCCACGGGGAAAAAGTTTGATATAGCCAATATGTTGTTCGTTATAAAACATACTTTTTACATGCATTTTTATTTAAATCTTCCGCGAGTTCGATATTGACAATAATTCGCTGCACGTGGGTTCGTTCCAAACGGGTTCCACTATTTGTTAAGCCCGTTGCTTCCGCTAGGATAATATTTGTGGCTAGTCGTTGGTCACAGGAGCTGTCAGTCATCGCGCTCAAGGTCATTAAAACAATTTCGGCCAATGGCATGCCCCTATTTAACCAATTAACATAACCAATTAATGACCAAACTTTACATATACAGCTCTGGTGTGCACTAGACCACTCAGCAACCTATCCCCCTCTAAGCCGGTTGTCTGGTTGCTGCTGTCCGCTCATAGATGGCGGTAGCTGTCCGGAGTGTTGTGTCGACATTTATTTGCTGGCGGACACGATCCTGGGGAAACTAGCCCTCAACGCCTCCGCTGTAAAAATATTTTCCTTTATTTGGGCACGAGGTATGAATGAAAACAAACGTACGGAGATTGAAAGTGTTCCAGAGGTACTCGATAGATGATACCAGTGTTCCCTGTTGCAAGCCATCGTAAGAGAACACGACATAGTTTTTTTTTGACAGCAGTAAAACGAATCTGTGTGAACCAGCCTTGACAATACAAACTTCTCTCGTAGTCTTTCTTTTTTTTTTTGAGGGTTTTGTTAGCAGAGCGTTTCATCTCAAGTTCAAAGGTTTTACAAATGCCTCTGCCGCCATTGGTCGGGTGCTTCAATTATCGGCCGCCATCTGCAAACGCCATTTTACTAAGTCACACAAGTGCCGAGCTTTGAAAAGGCGACAGAGGAATCACTTGTTCGTCATTTCTTGATCGTGTGCTTGTCGCTGCTAGCATTAAAGCGGCGACTCGCGGACAATCGCGGTTACAAAAGCTAAATGGACAGCTCCGCTCGGTGCGTTTTTTTAGAAATATTTCTATTGCTCAGCTTTTAACGGGACGATTCAATATCGTGTAAATAAGAGGCCTTGGACAGTACACACACGTCTGTAAAATATGTAAATATATATGTATTAAAAAAAAATCGCTGTATGCTTTACACTTCAGCTGTAGTTTGCTTTTGGGTGCAAGTGTGTTTGGATGTTGATTCCGAGACGCCACAATTCTATGGCCTGTCGTCGCCGGTTGTTGTGTGGTTTGGCTCTGTGTGTGCAATAAAGAGCGAAGTAAATCATTTATTTTGTATTTGTTGTTTTCATGGTCGTCCCCTTTGGCCATCGTCCAATCGGGCCAGTCCCAAAGGAGATTGCAAGACGCAAGGTACGAAGGATTTACCGTCTCGCCGTTGGACGAGCTGGAGGTAGCACATCGGCCTTTCGCCGTTCCGTGCCATCCCCGTCTTGCTCTCCCTTGGCCTTTACTGTACTATGCCAAGCACCCCGTGACCACGATCCCCGCAACTTGTACTAGTTGTGAAGGCCATTAGACGGGCTGTTGGTGCTGATTGAGTCCCTTACGAGAATAGACACTACGCTCCCAGGTCACCTCGTGGGCGTCGCCATGTTGGCGCTTAGTGTGGGGCGGGTGCACTTGGCGACAGTTCGCCTTCGAAAATGGGTGCTTCTCAGCTTTAGATAGTGTCCTCTCGCGGACCGTTTGGACATTTCTGGAGGGGGGAAGACCTGTTTCTTGCGATTTCAGATACAGCTTCGGAAAACTGGCAACAATGGTTTTGTGCCGTTGATCCAAAGGAGAGCTTCTTCGGTGGCTCTAGGTCTGGAAAATCTAGGCAGGCATCGATTTCCTTTTACTAAGCCCACTTCCCACAAATGCGCTACTCCGTGCCGTCGATCGAAACCAACAAAAATGGCTTACGAGAGATAAATTTATTTCCTTGTTTTCACAACACTGTAAACCTTCCCTGTCTCACCCGTAATACCTTGCACTAGAAGCGGGCACTGTCAGCAGCTGAACCTGCCGTTTCGCATTCTTCGAACATTTTTTGGGAGCATTTGAAGAAACGGCATCTGAAAACGTCCCGCACATGCTCGTCGCTAAAAAAAGAAAAGGGGGGGGGGGGGGGGGGGGGGGTAATATTTTATGTATATATGTGGCAATTTTTCAGAATCTTGCGTGTGTCACAGTGGGCCTGTTGCACCGTGCTTGCCGCCAGCATATTACTTTGTGGAAACCTCCTTATCAAGCCGTTACAATTACCTTTCATGCGAGAAACAAAATAAAAGTGAACACATTTGAATAGACGTGGCTGTACTCCTGCATATGCATTATTTTTGCTGTACCAAAAATTTACGATGCAAACAAAAAGATGGACAGTAAAAGATTTGACAATAGTCTTAGTTGGGCACAAACGTTCGACTAAATTACCTGCGGCCACAGATTGTGGTGAATGTGAACATATTTTGTACTTGCAAATCGTAGTTAACCGATCTGCAATAAGAGAAGGCAAGCGCAGAAAGCTATTCAAAACTCTAGTCGGTGAGAGGTTGCTGGGAAGCTTCTGTTACCGCTTTCCACATTAGCAGTACGAATGCTGCTCTGCAAAAGTGGAGAGAGGTGGGAAGAGCTTCCCCTGAACTGTTAACTTAGTCCTCAAGCACATTTGTCTAACAAGCCTATTTCTTCACCAGTCCGGATTGGGTTGCCTTTTGCAAGCTGAACCAAACCCAACAGTGCTGCAAGTTACCATTAAGAAACAAAAGGCTACAGCAGAAAGGAATACGAAATTACTCCAATTCAGGAGTTATGTGCAGTGCTTATGAAGATACAAGCATGCCTCGCACGCACAAGCACTTCCACCTCCCACACTGCGGCACTGAGCTCTTGAAAAAAAAGTCTAGAAAAGTGTTTTCCTTCTTTTCAGTACGACCAGGTTGACCTCCGTAACACCATAAAATGTAGCACAGCTCCATATCGCCATGAAATGCAGCACAGTGCTCGCGAAATGGAGCGCACAGTATCCCATGTTTTCTTCTGTACCAGCAAGTTGACCTCCGTGTCGCCGCACATCTTAAAACTCGCACACCCAAGAAAACAATTCTCAAAACAGAAGCGCAGTATGGCAAACGGAGCGTTGTGTCGTTGCCTCGCGGCGCTTTTTAATAATAAAGTTCATTATAGTACGATCGGTAGCAAAAGCCGGCCTCTCGAGAATAGTCGACGGTTCCTTTGGCCGCTCCGTCGAGTCCTTGCACAACACACTCCATGCATCATTCACCAGGCGCCCCAGTCAGACTCTCTCTCTCTTCCACTCTTGCCGCGAAATTTCGTCGATGCGATGCGACGAGGAAACAAAAAAAAAGTTCACTTTGCATCAAGTGGGTAGATCATAGGATTTGGAACATCTTCTTGAGTTCCACCATAAGTTGCCAGTCCGTCTTGATCAGGTCGTCGCGGAAATACTCCTTGCAGGCGTCGATGGACTGTCTAGTGATCTGCATGGAAAGCAACGGAGAACCCTGGTTGTAAGGTCTGACAAGCCCACCGATTGTGAGCATAAGGATTCCTTTTCAAAGTCGCATTCTCTATAGACGTTCTGTTTCGTATGTAGCAGAGAAAAGCGTTGGACAACACTATTCCAGTTTTCTAACGAGATTGACTTCACGATGCTGGCAGGCACTTGAGAGGAGCTATCATAATTTTGTTCCCACTTCATGTATGCATCATAATCATCTCAGTGATGTTGATGCAACATGAAGAAATGGACGCACCGTCAAGTTGGTTCGTCACAATATAAAGGAAATTTCTTCTTAATCTACGTACCTCTTTTTTTGGAGACATTGGATCATTTTCTCTGAAATGCCGCCATGCCTACTGGACTGTTCTACTAATATGCAATTCCTCATCTACTACGCAGAGAAGGGGGGAAGAGAAGGGAGTTTTAGTGCACTGCTGGACGTGGAGCGTCCCACTTCACGTCCCAGCACAGGCACACAAATGTCGTTCTCAGTGTCCCAGTGCAGGTCTATGAGTGCCTCACACTGTCCCAGTGCAAGAACACTAATGTCAGTGACCCTCCTAGCATAGGCACCACGCTCTGTGTCCCAGCGCAGGCCTCCGAGTGTCACTAGGTGTCCCACTACAGGAACGCAAATGTCGCACTCTGCGTGGCTCACCACCGTTGGTCGCACGCGCTACGAACTCAAACCTACAGCTGCGCTCCACTGCTGACGCTCTCTTTCACGACCTTGCTACAGTGCGACCAACACCCATACGATCAAGCAAGGTCCGTGCAGGGTTCCCCCACACGGCTTTACGAATTTGTTTTAAAAAATCCGCGAAAGCTACACTAATTCGGTTTGTGCAGGTGAGTTATCCGGCCAGGTGGACATAATATAGGAGGCGAATCGTAGCGATCAGTCGGAAAGTTGACTAAACTTTGTTAACACTTTAATTGGTAGAAATAAACATACGCTTCCAAATAGAAACTTGCCAAATGTAATCGAAGACTGCTAAACCAGTTCATTTCAGCAACATTTGGAGTGCAAAACAAGTGCAATGGCGAAACTAAACTTACCATTCTTAAACAACCGGAAATAAACACGAAAACGGGACGAAAACTGATGCATACAAGCGTCAGATTTCGTCCCGTTTTCATGTTTATTCTTTCCAACACGCTTGTTTTTAACGTTTACCTACCATTATTGCAATAGGTGCAAGGCTAGTGGTACAAAAACGCGTATGATTACACCATAGCACGCTTATCATCCATGTTTTCGCAGCACAATCTTCTGTAAAGCCAAAAAAAAAAAAAATTAGATTTACACATTTTTGTAACGCGAATTTAGAGAGGGGAGGGATGCCCTTCCTCCTCCTCCTCCTGCGCACCCCTCCAATCGTCCTCCTCCCACAGTTTCCCCACTAAATTTAGCTGAAAAATTGACTCCAAGTGACCTCAACACCAATTCACTTTCCCCACTGAATTTAGCAGGGAAAATGACATCACGTGACTTGGTGAAACGTCACCTATGAACAAATTCGGTTTCTCTGCTAGATTTAGTGGGAAAATTGACGTCACGTCACCTCCAACACCAATTCGATTCCCCGCTAAATTTAGCAGGGAATTGAATTGGTGTTGAGGTCCCGCTAAATTTAGCGGGGAATCGAATTGGTGTTGGAGGTCACGCGACGTCAATTTTCCCACTAAATATAGCAGAGAAACTGAATTTTCCCGCTAAATCTAGCGGAGAAACTAAATATCCCCACTAAATTTAGCGGGGAATCGAATTGGTGTGCACATCACGTGGCATCAATCTTCTCGCTAAATTTAGCGCGGTTATGCCAACAGCGACGCCGCGAAACACAAAAACCGGTGCCTAAGAGCTGCGCTCCAAAACATTCTGCATAGCCATCACTTTAGAAGCTTCAGAAGTGCAAGAAGGCGAGGGGGGTCACCTTGCTGACGAGGAAGTCCGTGTGGTCGAAATGTCTGCCGTACATCTTGGGTGCGTCGCCACCCAGGGCCTCGATCTTGAGACACACTTCCTGGCCCTTGCGGGCGCTCTCGATGGGCTTGTGGTTCACCTCTATCGTCGTCACTGTCCCGATCTCTAGGAACTGGCGAGGGACACAGACATAGTGTCAGTAGTGAGCAATATGGTATACTAAAAATACTAGTTTTTACCCAGTACTTAACGAACATGCTTTATATGGAAAATTACTTTGTCAATGGACCCATGACATCAAATGCAATAGCATTCAAGTCGGGAAGCAGCACCACGGAACATGGGTCTGCTGCACTTACGATTTTGGTTACCATATTCTGCGAAATCGTAGTGTTCATCACTCATTTTCGTGCAACATTATGTTGTCCTACCTCGAAAAATCACTTATCCCATATTTTTCCCAGTTTCTATCTTCATTGCTTAGGATTGTACAGGGGGTCTCCCTCTAGTGAACAAAGCCTGCAAATCAACTTCTCTGCGGAGCATAGCAAAAGCAAATCATTGCCCCTTGTGCAAAGAGAGCAGTAAATGCAGCTGCCTCTATACCAGACGTGGCCAAGCTGCGGCTCTTTGCGTGTTAAAGTGTTAAAGTGCAGCTTGCAGCTCGCCCCCCGAACCCCCCCCCCCCCCCGCCCCGAAGCCCCCGCCTCCCTCCCGGTCACACGAGCACTTCCCCAAAAAGAGAAATGGAAAGCGTTGTAAATAGGGGTGTGCGAATATTCGAGTTCTTCGAACACTTCGGAAACTATGAATAACGCGGAACTCGCCGATTAGTGTCAACTTGCGGTCGAGTTCCCTGTCTGGTTTTTGGACTGCGCAATATGGTTTCGAGCTTGGCAAACCCAAAAAACCAACCCAAGTTCCTTTTTTTGTTTTGTTTTTCTGCGGTAGCGCAATCTGTCCTCTGCTTGCCATGATGTCTGGATTCCGGAGTTGGCAAAGTGGTCGTGACGCAAACGCTGCGATAGATTTGATGAAGTTTGCAATGGCACATGCATCGTCGTAAGCACAAACGGGACATACCACTCTCACGACTATGGATTCGGATATGGATTTACGGCTGACCTCGGCTATCGGCGATATCTGGCTCGTGTTATTTTCCGCTCGATTTTCCAGTTCATCAGTTTGCCGGTATTCTTTTTGTTATTTATTTTTACCCGTTTTAACTGATAAAAGTAAAACTTGCTCCCTCCAAAAAAAAAAAAAAAAAAAACTATTTTTTATTTATTGCTTCTTTGTGTCGCCCTCTATCAGCAGAACTATTGTACACGGAAAGAGACAGTGCTAAGTAAGGGCGGCTGCGCGGCGCAATCACACAATCAGCAAAATCAAGAAAAAAAAAAAAAGAAATAGGTTGTGTGTATGTTCATACAGCCTAGAAGTTGGTCTGCCTCCAGGGGCGACGAGTCTCCTAGCTGTAAATGAGAAATTTAGCCAGCGCAGTACAACCGCTAGCCTGGGGTCTTTAATGTGCATCACGCAGTAGTGATACACGACTGCACGGCGGTACAATGCTCATCCAGATCGAAACTGGCAGGGGTGGGGATTGAACCCAGAATCCTGGGTTCCGCAGCACGAGCTTTCGCTCCACGTGCTCCGAGCTGGTGTGCGCTAGCCCACTCGGCCACCGATCCCCCCAGCACGATCTCCAACTCTGCTGTGGCCTGCCGACCCGCCTCCGCTTGTGTACTTTCATTTACGTTCTGTAACTTCACTCCTTGAATGGTGTTTTACTGACTGATCTTTTATTTCATTTCTTTTTTATCGGTCACATGTGTGACATTTTTCTTATTGCAATAAAATTTAACTTTTCATAAATGTTTGTTGAAAAAAAAATTGAGTTGTGTTTTGATTGAGCGTTCTTGTTTAAGAGGCAACACTGCTTCTAGAGCTTTCTTTCTTATATTACTTGTGACTCAATTCAAATTAAATTTGCATAGCTTATCTGCCAACACAATCTGACTACAAATATGTACTTGGTACTGTTTTGTAGTATTGAAAATTTAATTTGCAAAGTTTATGAGAAGGATTAAGACAAACTGAAATACTGACATAAGAAAATAAACGTATATCAGTGAACTAAAAGGTATGTGGAATACAAAACGGCATAAATGAAAGCCCCAGGATGCTTTATAAACGTTTTAGGACACTTTTGAACTCTCCAGTCTCAAAATGATTTATTGCAGGATGCCTAAAAGGCACCTAAAAAATGCCTGATGCCCTATTTATTATATTTGTACCCCTTATTGCATATGTCACACATACACCTACCAGAGAAAGAAGAAAAATATGAAGGCTAGATATGTGCAAGTGGAGATAGGGCTTCCATAAAATAGTAAAGGCTGTAAATAGTTCACTCAGAAATAATATAAAAAAACATCCACAGACTCATTTTACTTTGTTTCCAAGACAATATTTCGAGATAAGAGATTTAATTAATGAAAATCGTTCAGGACAAGAGGATAAGTGCCTGCCAATCTTCAAAAACCACAATTTAAAAAAAATGTTTTCTTAGTGTATTTTTGCCTCAAAGAGCACAGTCTTCCCTTAATTCACATCAACTAGAAAATATTTGTTTTCAAAAATGTTCTTATTTGAAACTACTATTCGTATTCGAAAATATTCTATTCGATTCGTTACGTTTATTATTCGATTCGAATTCGCTTTGAAAGATTTTGATATTCGCACACCTCTAGTTTTAAATCGAAAGACAGGTTGTGGTTTGGTAGTCTTGTGCTACCTTATGTACAGTTGGACTGCTTTTGACTCGGATAGATTGAAAGTAGTTCTAGTTTCGTTTATTGCTCTGGACCAGGGGTTCTCAAACTTTTTGGTCTCTTGGAACCCCACGAAGCCTCAAAAACTGCCACGGAACCCTCCCTCCCCCCCCCCCCCCCCCCCTCCATATTTGCCGACTGAGAAGCAACAGATGCACAATTGTAGGCAATTTTGCTTGTGTTGCTTCCCATATATCCCCACCATATCAATCGCAATGTCAGTACAAAGTGAGATGAAGGCGCTTTGCATGGTCCTGCCGCGCAGCCTGCGGCGTGGGGGTGGGAGGGGGAGGGGGGGTTGCAATTTGGGTGTTCGTGGAACCCATGAGACCAGCACGTGGAACCCCTGTGTTCCCCGGAACCCAGTTTGAGAACCCCTGCTCTGAACCAAAGTCCCCCCCCCTCCCCCACCCCCCGGGGCTCTTGGAAGTTTCGAGGTTTTGTTTGCGGCTCTTAGGCCGGGTCAGCCTGGCCACCTCTCATCCATACCATTGGAGATACAATCTCCATTTGAACCCCCCACATATGCAAGTACAATAATCAGTGTCCTAGAGCAGGCACGAGCATCACAACCAGTGCCCCAGTGCAGGTCCATAAGTGTCACTGTGTCCCAATACAAGAACATGATGCCAGGCTCAAAGTCCCACCACAGGCATGAGTGTGTCATGCTCAGTGCCCCCCAGCACATGCATGTGAGTGTCACACTGCATGTCCCAGTACAGGTATGCCAGCATCACTCGGTATCCCAGCACAGGCACGAGCGTGTCATGCTCAGTGCCCCCAGCAGATGCATGTGAGTGTCAAACTTCATGTCCCAGCACACGCACGCAAGCATCACAGTATCCCAGCACAGGCATGCAGCATCGCATAGTGTCCCATGCAGGCACACGAGTGTCGGACTCAATGTCCGAGCACCGACACAAGTGCATCATGCTCAATGCCCAAGCTCATGCATGGGAGAGTCGCACTTTATGTCCCAGCACAGGCACACAAATGTCATGCTCAGTTTTCTAGCACAGGCAAATGAGTGCCGTGTCCCAGTGCAGGCCTATGAGTGTCGCACTCTGTCCCAGTGCAGGAACACAAATGTCACTGACAATCCTAGCACATGGGCACCACACTGTATCTCAGCAGACACAAGAGTGTCATTCACTGTCCCAGTGCAGGCCTACAAGTGTCACACTGAGTTCCAGCACAGGAACACGAAATGTCACACTCACCATCTTAGTACAGGCACACAGGCATCACATTTAGCGGCCTCAGTGCGGAAACTTGAGTGTCAGAAGTCCCAACAAAGACATGAGAGTGTCATGCTCAGTATTCCAGCACAGCCAAGCGAGCATCACACTAGTGTCCCAGCACAGGCACACAAGCGTCAGGCTCAGCGTATCAGCAAAGGCACATGAGCGTCGCACTACAGTAAAACCTCGATAAGACGTAGTTCGATGGGAACGCGGATAAAGTACGCGCAAAGCGGTAGTATGTCTTAAGAGAAAATGACAAATGCACACCAACTACCGTATTTACTCTATTCTAGGCCGACCCTCCAAAACGGCAAAGCCGAAAAAAAAAAAAATCCTCAATTTTAGGCCGACCAGAAAGGAACGGTAAAACACCATAAATTAAACACAGAACGGCATTTATTTCTGATATACAATACTACTAGATCGGCCACGAAGCCGACGGGAGTGTTAGCGGTTTATGTTCGCGTCTTGAAATGAGCAACGCCGCGAGTCGCCGTGAGCAACAAACAAAAGTAAACTTTTTTTTTGTGCGTGTGTGCGCGCGTCCGCGAAGGAGAGAAGGGAGGGGGCAAGGAGCAAGGTGCATGGCTGGCATGGCACATCGCGTCCTTCTCCCTCCCTTTCCCCCCTTCCGTAGCGAGGACACGCGGGAGCTGCGCGGCTGCGCGGCAGCAGAGGCGCGAAACCTAAACCCGACGTATGCGTGTTGCGTATGTGCGCGAGCGGCGGCCACGGGGGGGGGGGGGAGGCAGGGGCAGGGGCAGGGCAGGGCAGGGCAGCAAGAGAAATCCCGTTCAGAAAACCGCAACTATGCGCAACCAAACGCAAGTTCGGAAGCTCCTGCGCAGCCCGCCAAGCCAGCCAAGCCTGCGACCGCGACGTCAACAACGCTGTTCGGAGGAGCTCCGCTCCTCCTCTCCCACCAGCCGGGCCCGTAAACATGTATGATCTCTATGCCAGAAACTGTGTAAACCGCGTCCACCACCGCCACTGCACTGGTGACTGGTCCCCCGCCAGCAACGTTGCCGATGTTCGTAGGTTCGCCTGCTCAACGGCGGCGAGTTGCGCGGCGCCGAACCAGCCGAACTCGCGCCCCCGCTGCCCTCGCCCTCACGCTGGGTCGGCTTCGCGTGTTCGCTCCCGGCGTGGTCATTGCTGCTGGTGCGCGGTGGCCCGGCCGCACGCTGGCAGCAACTTCTAACTTAGTACGTACCGGGAAGTGAAAACAGTGCGCGTTGACCGGTAACTACACGATAAGCGACTACGCATTAAGCGGGCATTGAATGCATTAGGTTTAACGGGAGACGTGTTGGGGATCTGACTAAGCTACTTTTAAAGCGGAACTACGGCCTATGCGGGTACGTGGTACCGAGGTTTTACTGTAGTGTCTCAGTGCAGGCACACGGGCATCACACCCTGTGTTTAGCGCAGGCATGCAAGTGTCACACTGAGTGTCCCAGTGCAGGCAATTTTTCCAATTTTGCCAGTGGGTATGACAGTCAGACAAGACACAGCACTCACATCCTTGGAGGGTACGCAGAGCGGGGTGCCCTCCTTGACCACGCCGGCCTCGATGGACACCCCCACCACAATGGGGTCCCTCGAGTTGAACACAAACTGGGGCAGGATGCGGATTTTGCAGGGGAACACCGCCACCGACTTGAACTCGTCCCGCTTCTTCTGGCGCAGCTCCTCCCGGTAGGCCATGAACTTGTCGAACAGGTGGTAGATGATGTCCGCCTGGAAGATCCTCACCCCCAGGGAGTCTGCCAGCTCCTGGGCGTCCCGCTCAACCTTCACGTCGAAGGCTAGGATCACCGCGTACCTGCATTGATACAAAGCAGACGGTCCTCAGAAGAGAGCTACGGCGTTCATTAGATCGCTCAGAGAAAAAATGGGGCAGTGTTGCTGCGGGGCTTCGATGCAGACTGTGTAGAAATGAGATATGTTACTGGTCTTCTATGAAGGCTATGTTCAACTGATTAAACCGTGTCAAACCCTATAGTGGGAAACTAAGTAGAATCTTTTATCAGCTTCTTGTTTCTTCATGCGATCCTCCGTCGTATCACAGCTTTTTCTTGCTCTCCTCCGGCGTCTCTTTGATAGGTCAAGCACAGCCATACTCGGTACATCGCGCTTCTGTTCAACTAGCTCTTCAGTGGGAGTATTGCCGCACTGCTTGGCTGAGTGGGCAACTCAGACAGCTCCAACGTGGAAGAACGGAGTTCAAGTCCCACCACCCCAATTTTTCATTTTACCAACCAATTCCAACTTGTCTTGGGGATACAGACGAGAATTTTCCTGGGGGAGGGGGGTCTGCCCAAAGAAATGCTATAGCATTCAATACAATTGAAATTTCAGGGGCTTACTTCCTGAACCAACCAGACATCTGGCACACCTCTGCTAAGGACCGAAGGTTATTTTAGATGACTCGAAACCTTTCATGAGCAACCGAAATCTTAGTGAAACAGTGCCTACACTGCAATACGCTTCGGTCAGATTCTGGCCACTTTGTCTCGTATTTGAACCCGCTCATTACGGTAAGTGGAGACTGGGCACATGTCAACACCTTGGCAACACTTTAAATGTTAATACAGCTACTAATCAACTCTGCGGGCACCGACATTTCGGACGTGCTCGATGTTGTGGATAACTTTGCGGGACTGTCGCTCACCCCATATAATTAATGTATAACAGGACCAAAATTTCGAATGTCGTTGTTCGATTTTTTTTAGCCTGTTTACACGCTATGGTTGTTCACAACCTAACCATTGAATTTATCAAGGGACGGCAACGTAAGCGTCCAGTCAATGATTAGATAACCTAACCTAACCTAACAACAAACTGCCGCTGCAGACCGAGTTGCTGTCATTTTGGTTTTGACTTGTAGCTTCAATACCAAGTCCTACGCGGTAGAGAACGTCAACTGAGGCTATGGTCAGATTGTGTGTTCCACCTCTGCAGTGTCCAACTGTTGGCATGGCCGAACAAGCATAGTTCGGCTGAACAAGCAAAGTTTGGCTGAGCAAGCATGTGCGGCCGAACAGTGCCTCCAAGTTGTCCAAGCGCACTGTTGTCATTGAAGATACCGACAAAACACAAAACATGCAGCACATTGAGAACCCGCAACCATTGAACGCAGAAAGTGGACTTTCCATCTATCAAACGGAAAGTGGCCAACAATAAGCGGAATAGCGTGGGAACCTAATACTTTGGCTAAAATAGTTTTTTCAGACTGCTCGATTGTTTGAACTTTTGCGCGATCCCGATAGAGTAAAAAAGAGTTGGCTGGGAGCTGTACACCACTTTTTTGTAATGAAATACAAAAAAACACTATGCTGTATCTGATTTTCTAAGAAGACATAATGCAAGAATAGATAACGTCTAAAGAATTCTTTTTTCGATTCAACATAATTTATACTACCACTCGGCTAAACTGCAAAATGTTCCAAAGGCCCACAGAGACCTCTGTAGAGAGACAGACGAAAAGCGACTACGTCTGACGAAATCTAAGATTGAACTGCTCCGGCCTTTTTAATTCCACACAATCTTCTTCTTTTCCCAGCGGCTATCGCCACATAGCCCTCCTTTGGAGACGGAGTCGTCCCAGTGAACTGTCCTGGAGTGTTTGATGTGGGTCGCGGGTGCTACTGTGGAGCTCGAGGTAGCTTGCATCCTGGGAAAATCAGCCGGCTGAGCGATCGCTCTCAACAAATGCCGGCTGGGCTATGTGGCGATAGCCACTGGGAAAAGAAATCCAAAATCGAACTGCTCCGGCCTTTTTAGTTCTACGCGAGCTTCCTCTTCTTTTCCCAATGGCTATCGCCACACCTCCATAGGCTCCTGCAGCTTGCATGTTCTAAGGATTTCCCAAAACACTTCTGTGCTTCTGAGAGTTTGGTTCCTTGGTTCAGCTTTTTATCCAAATTTCTATAGAACCCTTAGTTTCACTGTATCAGTTCTGCCAACTCACTGGGTATCATGTTCCAACATGATGGAGGCCTTCATGACATCCTTCTTGACCACCGGACCTATCCTGATGCCAGAGTACTGCGAAGAAAAAAAAAAGCAACATGAACATGGTTAAAAAGCTGCCTCTCTTTGGTACAGGAATCCCTCGGAAAACACTGTTTTTAACGCGATGGCGTGTAGGAGCTTGTGTCAGAAAAAAGCCGGCGTCGGCGTCGGTGGGACGGAAAAATCCTGATTGGTCGATAGGGTCATGACGTCACAGCCACATGACCTCGCGTGGGAATTTCAAACAACCCATAACGCTTACGTAAATGTGGCGTCACGCGTGGAATAAAAGTGATTAAAACACGACATGTAACGCGAATTAAAGGTTGCCGCACGTCTCAAATGATTTCACTTTATAAAGTAATTCATTTGCCTTAAAGGGACCCTGCAATCATATTTAAGCGTCTACCTTTTTTGCGGTTTCCACATCCCTCGGGGTTCGGGCAAGCCAGCGGGCACGGAGAGAGTAACTAAATATCAGTGAACCATGTTGATTTAACCTGAGACTGGGGTAGAGAAGAAGCATCAAAACGTAGAAGGGACAGAAAATAGACAGGACGACGTCTCAAACTCAGCTAACTGGTTTATTTAGTCCACCTCCTTATATAGTCTCAATCTCAAGGTCATCTCCACCAACACAAAACACAAAAGGACGAAGTCTATACAGTTCAAGGGCCACAGTCTTCACCACACAATGCAAGAACGTTGACAACCTTTACAGGTCGACGCGATAAGGCAACATCTATTGACCTTCAAACTTGAACAAAATGATCTCTTTCCCTACTATTCCAGACACAGTTCATACTCCTGAATCATAACTCGCCCTCTCCACAAAGAAAAAGAAAAAAAAAACACGCACACACTGAAACTGTAGTTGGGCCAATACACGTAAGAACCCCACAAAGCAAAAAATCACAAGCAGGTCGCACTTCAAACAACCTAAAAAAAAAAAAAATATATTACATTTTTAGAAAGTTTTTTGAATTGCTTCCAAACTGAAGTGAAGCCTGACTTATGCAGTTGCCTAGAGACTTTATCCGCACTGCCTCCCTTACTACTCTCTTTACGTCGTTCCTCTCTTTGTGTATTATTTCCGTCTCCGACCAGAGCGCCGTGCAGTTGTTACATTCATGAATATGTTTTGCTATTTCCGAGTTTTGTGCATTGTTCTTTACATTTCTTTTATTCTATCATTTATGCAGCGTGACGTCTGTCCTACATACTTAAATCCACACTCCAATGGTATCTCATATACAACACCAGTCTCACAACATATCGACTTTTCCCGATGAGCCCTTTTGCACTCAGTCACACCTGTTTGAAATGGCGTCAGTTTGCTTAATCTAAAATCTGAACTAAAGACCGTGTCTACTCCAAACTGCCTCGCACATGCCTTCAGGTTGTGAGAGATGTCATGATAATATGGGATTACAGCAAAGCGGTTCCTCGATTTCTCTTCGGTTTCTTTCCTGCCTTTAATAAACAATTCTAATTGACTTTTTATAAAACTGTCATCATAACCTACACTAAGCAACCTTTTCCACTGTCTTTCTACTGATTCAGTGATATGATGGACACATGACCTTTCTAACGCGTTCCTGACCAAAGACTTTACAATCCCCGACTTTACGGTCTTCGAATGACAACTCATTCTTGGCAAAACCGGTTTCGAGTTTTCTTCACCATATTCCCAACATAACCCTCGATTCACGTGAATACGTAAATCGAGAAACTGCAGAACATCATCTTCCGGTTTTTCCACTGTAAACTTAAATTCTGGAGCCGTTGACCTTATCACACCTTCTAGGGTTTTTGTTAGACCTTCCGTAAACGTGCATATTAAGATGTCATCTACGTATCTTCTCACTATTGCCGTACCCGGGGGCAATCCCTGTAGATTATCGTGCACTGCTCGATCCAAAGAGTTTAAGTAAACTTCTGCTAAAATCGGTGCGACTGATGACCCTATACACACACCTTCTTTTTGTATATAGTACTTTCTTCCTTCGTACTCCACTACCGTTGACTTCAGATAAAACTCCAAAATTGTTAAGAAACTTTCTACCGATATACCTGAGCCCGACTGGAACTTAACGAGATTCAGCTCCAATGCCTCCCTCACTCTCTGCATTAACCGGGTATTTTCTAGGGAATAATACGAGTCCTTAATGTCCATCGATAACACTGAACAACGCCTTCCATGATGAGTCTCGAAACTGTCAATCAATTCATTTGAATTTCTAAGTGATAATGAATTTTCTAAGCATGCATAACCCGACCCCTTTTGTAGAAACTTTGATACCACTTTCTGCCATGTCCCACTCTCATTGATGACCGCACGAAGGGGCATTTCAGGCTTATGGTCTTTTAGGAAAAACTTGATGCCCAATGTTGAATTCATTGCACTTGTGATACATTTTGCTACATCCTTCAATTCATCCTCATTCAGTACTGCACAAATGTTTCTTTTCAACTTTCCAATGTTCCCTACCCATTCCGAAAACAAGGTATCCATTGCCATTTCCGTTTTTTTCTTGAATACTGGCATAGGTAAGACTGCAAACCGTCCGGACTTATCTGTTTCTACCAACTTTAAGGACTTCGTTTGCAACTCCCTCTTAACTGCATTGACTTCTCTGAAATTTCTTTTGTCCTTTGGGTATGTTACATCCATTACTTTTTCCATCCTACTGATTGCATGATCTATGAAAGCGACCTTTTCTTCTGGGTTAACCATCCCGGCTACTGTATGAATGGAAGACAACACGTCAAT
Source organism: Ixodes persulcatus (assembly GCA_013358835.2). Classification (NCBI taxonomy): domain Eukaryota; kingdom Metazoa; phylum Arthropoda; class Arachnida; order Ixodida; family Ixodidae; genus Ixodes; species Ixodes persulcatus. The sequence continues at coordinate 145,133 of JABSTQ010009122.1, forward strand.
CCTCGAAGGCTTCAAATTTAGACAACACTTCGGTCCCTTAGCTAAAACTTCCTCCGTCCTAGGTGATAATGCTTCGCCACATGGATTAACAACAGACTGCCGGGGCTCACACCATACAACAGAACGAAACCACGATTTCTGACTCCCATTAACATGAGACTTTAAATCTTTGATACTGTCTAGGACATGCCTTCGCTTCACATTCCATAGTCGGTCAAACAGAGTTCTTCTGGGAAATAATACACAAAGAGAGGAACGATGTAAAGAGAGTAGTAAGGGAGACAGTGCGGATAAAGTCTCTAGGCAACTGCATAAGTCAGGCTTCACTTCAGTTTGGAAGCAATTCAAAAGGCTTTCTAAAAATGTAATCTTTTTTTTTTTTTTTTAGGTTGTTTGAAGTGCGACCTGCTTGTGATTTTTTGCTTTGTCTGGTTCTTACGTGTATTGGCCCAACTACCGTTTCAGTGTGTGCGTGTTTTTTTTTTTTCTTTTTCTTTGTGGAGAGGGCGAGTTCAGGAGTATGAACTGTGTCTGGAATAGTAGGGAAAGAGATCATTTTGTTCAAGTTTGAAGGTCAATAGATGTTGCCTTATCGCGTCGACCTGTCAAGGTTGTCAACATTCTTGCATTGTGTGGTGAAGACTGTGGCGCTTGAACTGTATAGACTTCGTCCTTTTGTGTTTTGTGTTGGTGGAGATGACCTTGAGATTGAGACTATATAAGGAGGTGGACTAAATAAACCAGTTAGCTGAGTTTGAGACGTCGTCCTGTCTATTTTCTGTCCCTTCTACGTTTTGATGCTTCTTCTCTACCCCAGTCTCAGGTTAAATCAACATGGTTAATATTCACCAGCTCGCCTGCACCCTTACGATTTTTTCTAAAATATCAGCTGAGTCATATTTTAACCGGACGACGCAGAAACCTCCTCCACCTACAGGGGCGACCTGCGGTGCCGAAAGCGGCCAAAATGTGACGTCTTTGGTCTTGGGCTTACCACAGGTCAGAGCCGCTAAAAGCTTCTTTTTAGTCGAAATACAAAAGATAAGTGGCGCGAACCGTTTCAATTATTTATAAAAGTAGTTTTTGTTCACTATTTTAGATCAGAAAAGAAACAAATGCAGTTTAGAAAGTACGGAAACAAGTAATGACCCATTGACACACCCGCTACCAAGCAGTGGAAAAGGCGGCGCATACTAGAAAGGTCTAGTGGGATTAGGCAGCAACGAGGGCGAGCGTAGAAAGGTCCCGGATGTACGCGGCGGCGCTGCGGTCGTATGGACTGGAGGGAGGATCCGACCGGTTCCGAGCGTTCCCAAGGCTTTCGGCAAGCAGCTTTGGCTTGTGATTTGGCCTTTGGCGGTATGGCAGCGCGAAGTGGCTCCCGTTCTGAACTGATCTTTCCCCCGTGTTTGCTGTCGTTTGTGGCCAATGAAGTGTCGTGCCGAATTAGTGTTTAATCGCGCTGCAAATGCAATGCGAGCTGCCCTGGCTGCCCGCTTCATACAGCCTAGCCAGAACATGCTCTAGTGGCGCCCTCTCGAGCCGTCGACACGGAGTGCGGCAGCCGTGAGCGCTCGCTGAGCTCACTACCCCTCCTCTAGTTCACGGCCACTCAAGCAACCGAGGACGTCATGAAGGAGGTTATTTTTTGCTTGTTCTTGTAATTTTAGTTCGCCTATACCTTAGAAAATACAGCGAAATTCGAGAAAGGAAAAGTTTCATTAAGTTACTACGCTCAGTGCGCTCAGGTTCGGTGCAAATTAAAAACCAGTAAAAAAGTCCTTGCAGGGCCCCTTTAAAGCAAAAATGCAAAGAATTTTAGGCGGAGGCGGGATTCGAACCTACGACCCTTTGGTTCAAGTCAGACACGCTTCCGACCAGGCCACACAGACACGCTTGCACGGCTTAAAAACAAACAATAATTTAAACTTTTTTTTTAATTATTATTTTATTTGAAGTAAGTCGTGGTCCCAACCAAAATGTGTGCATTTGTAACCAGATTATTCTAAAGGTGTTGGCGGTCGACAACGCTTATTACGAAGGCCGAGGTCGGCGAAAGCACGTGAGCCTACGTGGAGGCACACGGAGACCCCCGTGTGCCTCCACGTAGGCTCTTCAGTAAAGCTGCCGCGATTCGTTCATAACCAAGGTTTCTTCAATTACCGTATAAACTCGTGTAAGGGCCGCACTATTTTTTCCCGATTTGAGGGCAAACTTTCGAGGTGCGAACCATACACGGATTAAAAAAAAATTGACCGCATCTCCACGTGGTGAATGATGTTGCTTGGGGCGAAGCTCTGGTGGTGCTTGTTTGCGTAGACACCGAGCCGCAGCATGCCGAGCCTTTTCATTCATGTCAGTAGGAGAATGTGTGGTTTTCTTCTTTCTCTTTTTTTTCTTCTTTTTTCATAATTTTTTTTTATCTTTTTTTTTTCCAATTTTTTTTTTGCCCTACACGAGCACGTGAGCATGTGCTCACGTGCTCGTGATCTCACGAGCAGAAGCACGAGCACCCGACGCCGGCCTACGGCGGACAGCGGACGGACATGGCCAGCCCCTAAGGAGCTTCGCCCCTAAAAAAATTCTGTATCCACATTTTGAAATGAACATACATGAGCGCGCTCGGCTGCACTGGTCGGAAACGCCTTCACTCCGGAATCCGGACTCAGTCGTCAGTCGGATTTAATTAGTTTACATACTGCGCAATACGCATCTTTTTTTCTTTCTTTTTGCCGTACTTGATAGCATGCGCGGCAACTTTCGACTTGAATCCCGTATGACTGTTGAAGTGGTACTTGCCCATAGCTCCGAGATTGCACGAAAAGGCAGACAAATCAAGACGCCAGACAAATCATGACGCTTTGATACGAATCGAAGAACAAAAGGAAACCTCCCCAGAGCGTACAGTGGCGTTTGGAAACCTGAGTGCACGCGCGAGCCGAGCCCGCTGGATCCCCATCCTTCACGCTTACCACGGAACCTGACATATCGTTCATCTTTTCTCAATGCCTTGCCGCAACATAAATGCATCCCGACAGTGCGGCTGACCACAAATCGAGGTCGACAGCCATTTTGCCATGCGGTTATACAGATGAGTGGAGAGCAAATATCGGGCATGCGGACGCGTGCCGCTACGTGCTCGGGCGGTGGCTAGCGCCACCTAGCGAAATATATAAACAAGAACTAAAACTTTTACCTGTGTCGGCAATCTGAACTTTTGCTGACCCCCCGGTCTCAAAAGGGGTTAGGTACCGCCAACTAACTAACTAACTAGAAACGTGGCATTACAGTCGGCGCGCCTCAAAAACAAGGGGGTGCGGCGCATACACGAATAATTTCTGTAATTTTTTTTTTGCAATACTTTGTCCTAAATACGGGGGTGCGGCCCTTACACGGGTGCGGCCCTTACACGCGATTATACAGTAAATATACACTCAGAGTGTTCCGCAGTGTTCCCGTCCAGCTTCAAGGCTGCTGTCGCAGTATTTTTGGCTCTCTAGCTTTTATAGAATTTCTCTCCCATCCCATTGACTTCCTTATAACGAGGGACCACTGTATATTCAAAAGGCATTCTAAATGTATAGAACTTATAGTCTTCTGCGACGTTGCGATATCACCCGATGTCACAGTGACTTGCGTTGCACGGTATTCATGGTGTCATGTGACGTCAGTGTCGTATCACGTGACACTATCCTCTGTTTCACATTTAGCGTACAACGCTGTCAAAGCTACTGGCGCAAGCATGAGGCTTCATCTCATCGATCATTTGCACGCGTGCTCGCGCGAACGAAACCATAGACAAAGCCACGCGCTCGTGCCAGTAGCTTTTAAGTATGAAATGAAGTATAGGACGTCACTGTCAGTGACATCGCGGTGTCAGACGACGACGTCAGGTGAACAGCGTTACATCTTCAGCGCAACATCACCATCAAAGCTACATACGACGGACACAAATGCACTAAGAGATATAAATGCAGTGCACTTAAAACATGCACGCGTAGCTCGTAGGAACCGACGAAAAAGATATGCACTCACCGGAATCTTGGAGACCCTCAAGAACTCGAGGAGGGCCTCTAAAGAACCTAGCGTGGACGCCTGGACGTAGACGCCCCTCTCTGACAGCTTGAACCCGCTCATGACTTCCTTCAGAGATCGAGACACTTCGTCCTGGACGCAGAAGAAACGGGGGTTCGATGTAGAACCAACATGAAGGGGAGCGGACAGCATCACAAAATCAAGACACGCTTGTCATGAGCCAGTTCCATAAATCAAACAAAAAATGAAAGACGTTTACAACACCCTGTAACGCTGAATTGGAGCGCAGCTCTTGAGGAGGAGGAGGGGAAGGGTACTAAGGGGAGGGTATACCCCTCTCCCTCCTCCTCCTCCCCGCGCAGTGCATTAGGGAACATTTCCCATAATGCACTGCGCGATTATGCCGACGGCGACTAGCTTTTGTCCACACATGTACTAGATGTAAGGAATGTGTTACAGTAGAATCTCAACGATACAATCACGGTTCATAAAAAATTCGGGACGATACGAATTTTCTAAAAAAATCCCGGCTGAAAAACGTTACCTCTAATGCGTCGCATCTCGGTATAGCACGATGGATGATACAAACAAAAGCACCAACCTCGAAGAGGTGAAACCCCTTGATTCTTAAAATATTGAGGGACAATGAGGTAAACATTGCAGACGCCGCCTGGTCTCCCTCCCGCGTGCGGTGCTCCCTGCCTCTTAGGTGGTTGTAAAGTTGTCTTAACTCGCGCGAGCAAATGGAATAACCATAGCCGTTTTTCAGAGTTGACACTATCTCACTTTAGAGTGTACCTTGGCACTTGAAAATGAGAAAACCTACCCACATCAGAAGTGTAGAAGACTGGGCCAGTTGGCATTGATTCTAGTCATTTGAAAAATAGTAAATTTTGAGTTCAAAGCGAATTTGAAGCAAATAGTGGTTTTGGCTGAATATACTGTAGAATACCGCCCATTCCACACAAAGCGCCCATTCCACACTAAGCACCCATTCCCAAATTTCTAAGATCTGAGAAAATACGCACAGTACATTTATACCGTATTTACTCGCAGAATGAACGCACTTTTTTTCCCGAAAAATCGATGCAAAGTTAGGGGGGGCGTTCATTACGCGAAGTAAAATTTTTGCGTCCGTATTTACTCCCTTAATGAACGGTACTTTTATTCCGAAAAATCGACTTAACTTATCTCTTTGAGCGCGGCGCCGCGCGACTCCAAAGCCAAACTGCGATGCGCAAAAAAAAAAAGAAGAAAAATGCTTCTCTCCATGTTTTTTTTTTCATCTTGCTTCCGTGTTTTTTGTTTGTTTTTTTCCGCCTTTCGCAAGTTGTTTTGTTTGCCCATGCATTCGCGACCTCGGTGTACCAGGATAGAAAAGTGCGTTCATTTCGAGGGCTTCTCGCTTCTCTTTCCAATGTGCGAGGAGAAGGCGAGGGCAGGATGCCTTCATTATGTGCGCTTTGGTTAGGCAAGGGCTTCTCCGTTTTTCTTTTTCTTTCGATCTCCTTGCGGGCGACGCGCAACCCCGGAACCAAACTGCGCTGTGCAAAAAGAAAAAAAAAAAGAAAAGAAAAAGCTCCTCTTTATGTTTTTTTTCTTTTCTCCCGGTTCTGTGGATTGTTTTTTTTTTCTTTGCCGCTTTTCGCAAGTTGTTTTGTTTCGCTTTGCTTAGGCGAGGGCTTCTCGGCTTCTCTTATCTCCTTGCGCGCGGCGCGCGACCCAAAGTCCCAGTCAGACTGCGCTGTGCAAGAAGAAAAAAAAAAGCTCCTCTCCAGTTTTTTTTTCTTGCTTCCGTTGGATCTTTTTTTTTTATCTTTTTAACGCCTTTTGCAAGGCGTTTTGTTCGCCGACTCTGCCCATGCATTCGCGACCTCGCTGCACCAGGATAAAAAAGTGCCTTAATTTTGCGCGCGTGGGAGGGGGGGGTTAAAATTTTGACGGCCGAGTTGGGGGTGCGTTTAATACGCGAGTGAAAAAAAAAGTCTAAATTTTAAGAGCCGACTTGGGGGGTGCGTTCATTAGGCGAGTGCGTTCATTGTGCGAGTAAATACGGTATGTAAAATTTATGACCGGACAAGCGCCCATCCCCCATATTTTCGGGATTATCTCCAAATTTTGAGTGGGCCCTTGCCCGGCATTTTATGGCATTTTAATCTAATATCAAATAGTTCCTACAAGCCTCTCACAACTCTTGCACCATGCTTAAACCAAAACCCAGCTAAACTCTCGAAGGTTGGTCCCAAGCTTCCACTCGTCCATTTATAAGCTACTTTTAATCTAACTATATTTGTGGACTGTGATCTGAGGAAGCCCGATGCCTTGGGATGGCGAGTAAATGATGGATTTAATATAAAATTAAACCTATAGAGATGCCAAGTGAGTGGATTTACATACCATGCTCTATGCAAATATTCTTGCTTCAAACTTGCTGGTAAGTGCCTGCCATTCAAGCGTTTCTGCTCGACATTCACGGGAAACGAATGAGGGGAGGGACGTCGAACGGCCCTCGACGTGAGTTTGCGAACAATGACAACTGTTCTCCCCTCTCCCAGATATAATCTGCGTAGGATCCTTCTCAGTCATAGCCAAAAATAGTTGTTCGGGTTGGAGTCAGTCGCGCCCATTCCTTTGCCTTGGTGCTGGTGTGAAAAAAGGAAGCTCTCCCCAAAACGTGTCCCAAAACGAAGTCATCTGGGATTTCATCCGATCGTGAAGATGTGAGTGTCGTCGATTGTGACCGTGTTATTTGAGGTCTTTCTCAAATAAATTATTTTCAAATGACGCTGCATGGTGTGGTACATACAATATATTGTTTGAATGTTAACCCTCGCTTAATTGTACCTATGTCCCTGTCCTGTCCATCGGTAAACACGTCATTTGTGAGCATGAGAAATGCATGCCTTTCGGCTATCTTCTGTTGCAAATTATTTTCGACAGCTCAGTGCTTTGCCGTTTGATACGCGGCTAATTGGGCAACGCCATCAAAGCTCATCGTAATAAAAAAAAAAAAAAACACAACTGACATTTCATTTGCATTCGTTCTGCCACGCGCTACCCAACAAAAAAAGATTAATTTTTTTTTTTTTGCTTTTTTTTTTTTTTTAATGCGATAGAATGCTTTCTCAATGTCCTCGGGAAAACACATACACCATTAAACACAAAATACAGCGGGAAAAGACAAGAATTTAGCCGCCAGCAGTGCTTGAAACTGCGCTTATCGAAATCACAGTCCACTCGATTAGGGTCCGCAGGGACGCCAGTGAGAGTCTAGCCTCAAACCCAGTGACTGGGCTCGAAAGTGGTTTGCTGCTCCTGGGGTCAAGAGTTTCTTGGAAAGGGGTATACAAAGCGCACTCAACGGAGCCAACCCGCCGCAATCAACACTTCGAAACATATGAATATCGCAGTTCATCTATAAGCCAATATCAAATACCGTATTATTCTAAACTATTTTTCAATAATCCGAATATTAGCACAACACTAACTGATTCGTTATAAATATAAAAACAGATAAAAATAAGAGAACACAAACGACAAACGAGCGCTTGCTCGAACCATCAATACTGATCCAGCATTGCTCTACTGTTAGTGTCACCTCATACGACCCACCGAAGTAACTTGGTGTCACTCGAGCAACAGTTGGAACAAGGCGTAATCACTCGGTAGAGTGCCCACGGCCGTGGGAAGTTGCCAACACGGCCAACCGACCCAACACCTTCTTAGAGAACCTAGATTTCAGAGATGGAGCAACTGAAACCATGGAGAGCATTTGCAATTTAATGGCACACACCTCCTGCGTAAACTGGTTGTTCAAGCGCATGCGCGGCGTGAGTTGAGGAGGAAAGCGGAAGGAGAGACTGAGCAAAGGTTGAAAAATGCTTGCAGGCGCTTTCAACTCCTCTTCCTTTTTTTTTTATCCCTCTCTCTCTCTCTCGTTGGCGTGGCTTGGCAGCAATGGAACAAATGGGTACTTGCGAAGTTGAAACTAAAAGTGAAAGGTTGAAAATACACAAAGACTGCCCAACAAACACAAAGACCTCCAGATAGGCCTCTTGGATGCCCTGCACTCGTCGCGGTGTCGTAGGGCAGCGTCACTCAAAGCACTATCACAACCTGCTTCCACAAGTGTGGATTTCTGAATTCCGCAATGGTTGAATCTCCAGAACCAGAAGAGGACAACTTGGATATAGAAAACTGGAAGAAACTTGACGTTGAAGGATCTGCTCATGACTTGGTCACCGCAGACAACGATCTTGCGATTCGAGGACCGAGGATGGTCGAGGACATCATTGACGACACGACGGCATCGCGATCGGGAAGCTCCGGTAGCGACGACGACAGCAACCAAGGAAATAAAGAGCAACCGCCAACGACGGCCGAAATACTGCACGCTCTCCACGTTCTGCGGCGCATCACAAGCTCGGCTAACATCAGTGACGACACGTGCGCACGGTTTTACACGTTTCAAAAGTGTCTGCTGGGTAACCTCGTAGAAAAGAAAGCCTTAAAAAAACGTGAGACTTTTTTGCCTGCGTGTAACGAGCAAAGAAACAGCAAGTACGCACTTCTTCTACTTTGGTGTATTGATTTGGTTCATTGTTCAATTGTACGAATACCTTTTGCAACCCCAAGGGATTTGTATCATCGAGATTCTACCGTAGTAGGGCCACAGTTATACGGCCCTATTTTTATTTCAACAGCTCGAATCGTTTGAAGCTAAACGAAAAGTCGGAAGGTTAAGTTTCTTCCTAATATCTTCAACAATAAATCCGGATTAGACAAGCACCTATATGTCTTGCCACCTCCCCAGCACTCAGAAAGACTGAATCACTCGAAAACTGTGAAACCCTACGCTCCTAAAGTAACACTTTTAAATACAGGGTTCGTACAGGATTCAAAGAAAGATATTAAAGGATAATCAAGGAATTTCAAGGCCTTGTGGGAGTATTTAAAAGGACCTAACAGTGGGATGTGACGACCTTCAGAGTCCACAACACTTCGGCGTTTTTCACCAACACATGCATCTTGCAAGCAGAGTTTAGGTTTGGCAACTGCGTTGGAGGCCAGACAGTGGTTTGCTCACTCGTGCCCAGAGCCAGGTAATTTTGCACGGAGCTCTTGCTGTGATCTTCATGATGACGGCACGTTTCGCGCTCTTCATATGGCTCTTCAATGCCGACGACATTGAAAATATTTTTGCACGGCTTGCATCTTGCACGATGCTGATTTGTTGTATCTGGCACCACCCAGTCTTTATATTCATCACTGCAGAGCCACGCACCTTGAGACCGGCTTTTGCCGGGCATTTTCTTACGACCGACGACAAAACACGAGGCCAAGGGCGGAAACAGTGCTCAAAGCATTCCCGGATCAGATTGGATTCAGATTCGGATCTGTTCCAATGTGGCCAACCATTCAATGAACATCGGCTAAATCAAAATAAATTGAACTAACCTCGACAGAAACGAAAAAAAAAAAAAATAAATAAGCATAACAAAACTGTACAATATATACCCGCATTTTCTATTATAAATAGCCATTCACGGATTTTAAAGGTCTAGCCAAGAACTCCAGGCTTTAAAGGGGCCTGCAAGCAAAATTTTCAAATTCAAGGGTTTTCAAGGGCCTTGAAAACCCCAATTTCAAAATTCAAGGGTTTTCAAAGGTTTCAAGGACCTGTGCACACCCTGTAAATACCCTTTCTTTTATGTGGACGATCAACGAATGGAATGAACTGCCCTTCGACTGTATGCACGATCCGAGTATTGATTTTCTGTTTAGAAACTCGATGTAACACTTTCCCGCTTCGACGGGGAAAAACCTTCCGCGGTGTTTCTTAAATAAAATATATAAATAAAAATAAAACAGAGCTCGTCCACGGACCCACCTTGAGCACCTCGACCTCGTCCGGGTGGTGAGCGATGAGCACCTGGAGCCCCGCGATGGCCCTGTCCAGGTCCCTGGCTGCAATCTTGACCCCCTGCGCCCCCTTGACCTCCTTGTACTCCTGGTAGGGGTTCTTGACCCTGAGCTCCTTCATGGGCTGGGGCATGAGCAGCGACCGGATCGGGGTGGTGAAGGGCCCGTCGTGGCCTGCCAGCACCATTGTGTCGCCCTCCCGGAGGTAGCCGTTCACCAGGATCACGTCGATGGTTGTGCCCAGTCCCGGAATGGCCTTCACCTGCACGGCGGGCGTCCGGGGTCGGGCAGACGTGAGCTCGCGCACTTCTTCCGCGTGCCTGACATTTCGTTTGCTCTCGGTAAGCTGGAGCAGGAGCTCTCAAACCGAGTTCATCCCAGGCAGCACGCCAGAGCAAGGCCCAACTTGGCCTAAGTTCGGCAATCCTCTTTCACACTTTGTTTTGAATGATCATTACCTCGTTCTGTCTATTTAATTGACGCATCCCCCACTTCCTCCTCGTCTTTCACTACTAATGCATTAAAACTACCGCAACATCCCGACAGATAGCCCACCTAAATCGAAAGCAAATCGGCTGAAAATAAGGAGTAAACTAACCTTCGGTGTGCGATCAATAAGTACAAAAAATGCTAGTTTTAGATTTTGTGACCTGCGAGACTTGTAATTGCAGGGAGGGGCGATGAATCAAGAGGACTGTTCTTCCCAGTCAGCAATGTTCGCTTATCTCCCGCCGCGGCTAAGTAACGCCATTTCGGCCGAGGTCACCGTTGGCCGGGGCCATGCAATTACTAGAAGTGAGCCATCTTTCATTTTGAAAAAATATAAAATTATGCCGAAAATAGGGGGCGGGTTATCTTTGAGGATGAGGCATGTCTCGGGATATTGCGATAGGGCTGGGCATCGATTAAAATTTTTAGCCCGATTAGTTGGCACCTTTTAATCGATTAATCGGTCATGTTAATGCCAAGCACTATAGCACCAAAAAAGGCAAAAGCACTTCTTTCCTTTTTTTTTTTTTTTATTCTTTTTCTTGCGTAATAGACACTGCAATGTGAAGTTTCATCTGGGGATAAACATGTGCAGTTGTGTACAGTCAAAAGATACTCGCAGATTATTATTCCTCCGGAGAAGCGATAGCAGAGGGAGTTTTCTGGTAATGTCCAACGTGACTATGAGCGATCAAGTTTCTAGCTTCTTCACAATCATCCTTGCCGTCATAGAGGTACATCATTTTTTTTTTAACGACCGACACTACTTCAGAGAGGTGTGCAATCCCCACTGCACTTTACCATTCCTCACATTGGCAGTGGAACAATAGAGAGGCACACCCAGGCTTTTCTGCTAGTCGTGTACCTTGTGGGCCGTCGCCACTGAGCAGTACGATGCGCGGCTGGCCCACTGCGAATGTCAGCTGCTTTGAGAGGGTCAATGGCGCCGTCACACCAACTTCAACGACGGATTAGGAACAAAGTGTTTCCGATGGTTGCCTCGAGCACCTCTGAGTGGTGGCCGCTGAGGCCAGAGAGACGAGGGAAAAAGTGCTGAACCCCGACAGATGTGCCGCCGACCGTGTGTGCAGGCAAGTTATACCCCTGTCAGACGGGCACCTCAAATGACATTTACCCTAAGTGACATTCAGGGTAAATGTCATTTAGGCAGTGTCACACGGCAACTCAAATGACATTTGACTTAAATGACATTCGAGCTCAACTGAGTTCTCCCAAACTCATTTACGGCTCGTAAATGTGCAGTCTCGTCAACAGCGGTCAGCACAAGTTCCGCGAATTGAAATAAAACATTATAAATAATATAAATACAATTGAAAACAATGCTTGTAGCAATTATTTTTAGAAAAAAATGCTTATAACGTGTATATCTCGCGCACCTTTTGCGATATATTTGTTTAATATACTCGCGGTCTCAGTTGCGCGTCAGGAACGCGATACGACGTTCCGGCAGTTCCGGATCCATCGCACTACGATCATTGTCGTCAGCAGGCTCCATCGCTACAGGGTCACGGTATTCGCTTGAATCGATCGCAGACGTAAATGTCAACGATGTATACGAATCCGGCGAAGAACGAAAGAGTGCGAGGAACAATGGCGAGCAAGATGCACGGAGTTCCGAAAGCAGACGAGCCAAGCGGCGGAACGGCTACGGCTACGGATTACTTGGGATTGCTGGCGTCGTGTCATAGTTGACACAAAACACCTTGTCTCCATCAAAACGTGTACTTAGTTTTCATCACCGTGTTTGAATTTTATGTTCTGAGAATTCATTACATTTTATTTACTTAGTAAACAATAAAATAAACACTAGTTTGCCGGGTTAACAACAGACCGCTATCGTGATAGACATCACCTAAATGACATTTGAGTTGCCCGTCTGACACGACACGACTTAAATGTCATTTGAAAATCCTAAAGGCCTTTAGCGTAAATGACATTCAAGGTGCCCGTCTGACAGGGGTATTAGTCAGAGTGAAGCTGCGAGGCTTTGTCTCTCTCGGGGAATCTCCGCCTGCCGGCAACCTGCCGTCCTTGAGGAGCGCCCTCTCTGCGCTAGACTAGCTGGACGCCACACTCCTGTGTGTCGCGGATGCCAAGAAGACCTGATGGGCTTTCGTAAATTGGACAAGGCCTTCTTGCTGGAACCAGCACTTCCTTCACAATGACTAATTTTGTTCTTATTTGTAAGTTTCCCGGTAACAAATAGGATAGTGTTCGCGTTCGGAAAATTAAGAACACAGTAGTAAAAAAAAAAAGCGTAAAATTAGTTTTTTGTTTTATTTTTGGTATTGTTTACCCGCTTTCAAATTCAACTGATTAGCCAGCCAAAAACTTTTGTAGCGATTAAAGCATTACTTGATTACCCAGAAGGTTAATCAATCGATTTCCCACCCCTAATTAAAACGTCAGCTGATAGTAAGCGCTTGTCCTCTCTCGTCCTTGTCCTTTGCGCTTTTCAATCTTTATGATTTTTACAATTCTAGGGGCCTATTTGGGGCCCAATAAGGTTTTGCCCCAAGCTCTTAGTGCCAAAGAAAAATACTTTGCCACCAATTAAGTACTTCTCTTTGGTTTTTCTTCGGCTTTGCCCTGGTTTGCCACATAAAAGTCCTGAAGTGCCAGACATGAGCCAAAGATGCCACAAATCAACCAAACAACGAGTAGTGAAGCCTAACTTGGGCACTAGTTTGGCGATTTAGGACCAAAATATCCAGACTGGCCAAAAAATATCAAGTTTGGCCATACCTTGGCTTTTTCTGCCTTTCAGGGCCCTAAATTGCCAGGCAAATACTAAACTTTGGCCCAAAAAGGTGTGCTACATGGGTAGGAACAGAGTACAGTAAAACCTCGTTAATTCAACCCCCGTTAATTCGGAAATTCGGATAATTTGAACTGCCGATCCGGTCCCGTCAAACGTATGTATTAGTCAATGGCAGCAAACGCTCATTAATTCGGAGGGAACGCGGCGCGCTATGGTTAATTCGGACGAATTCGGCAGGTGACGCTAGCTACCATCCGTTCCAAAGGGTATGACCGCTATTCATCCGAGGTGCACACGTGGTTTTTCCGGTTTTCCCATGGTTCTCCGCTCTTCCGGTTCTCCGTGTTTCGCACCAGTTTTGCTCTGGATTGCCGTGCTTCAGCGCGCTACCCGCTACTCTCCTGGCATGGAAGCGGCAGAAGCATAGCTGCAACGGAAAAAGGGTAGCACAAGTGACCGACGACCGGAATAGCAAGGAATAGCGAGAGTGACAGTCACGTTTCATGCCTCAACGCGGGGATCCTAAAGCCCACCATTTTAACCGACCACCCACCCGTTGTAAAATGCAACAGGACTGGCACTCTCGCTGTCGGCGCGCTCGGGAAAAATAGTGCCGGGTGTCGGGATTTTGCCGCTCCGATTATTGGTTAGTTGTGCTACTCGTTTTCCGTTGCAGCTGTACTAGGCTAAGAATTTACCGACGAAAAGGGGCCTTGAAGGACGGCGCCTCTCGACAAGTGATGGAAAGTTACGACGTCAAGAGAAGCAGTTTAGCCACGTACGTGAAAATTGAGGCCGATATCCTACGGGCTTTCGAGAGCGAGAAGTTCAACGCGAAAAGAAAGCGGCCGTGAACAACGGTGCACCCGAAACTAGAAGAGGCCTTGCTGTGCTAGATCGTCAGAGCACGGGATGAGTAGCTCCGACAGTGCGAGTGCGGTGGAGCACTCGACCGCGCTAAGGAAAGTTGCCGTCTCCGCCCAAGTGTCGTCCAGAAAGCAGGCGGTAATAACAGATTTCTTCTTAAAATAAAGGTATGTCACAGGGAAACATTTTCGCGCAGTTTTCTTTGTCCTTTCGATATTTCGACTTTCGGATAGTTCGGACATTTTTGCCGGTCCCATGAGATCCGAATTAACGAGGTTTTACTGTACCCCCACACTATACCTTTGCGGGTTGCTCAAACTCCCAAAGTTCCTCGAGCGTCCCTGCCCCTAAGTAAGGCATTTTTTTTCCAGTTCAAACGCTGCTTCAGCACTCCCTAGTGCTATGTACATTACCTAATATGTGCATTACTGTTTACGAGGTTGTTATCTTTTCCTCGTAACCCCCTTTGTTCCGGTTGCAGAACACAGGGCGCATCATGAGCCTCTACCGTAACAACCGAAAATGGTAAAACGCCTGAACCAATAATGGCCCTCATTCCTCCTTCCCAACTGGACTGGATCGAATTCTTTCAACCATGTAATTTTCTCGCTAAAAACCTGTACCAGAACACAGCAGACCTTGCTAGAAGGTCGTCTTAAGATCTGAATGAGCGCTACAGTCACTGACATTTGAGAACGGTTGATAAACACTGTGCCGCACAAACCTCCAGGACGGTGGCCTGCAGCTCCTCAGAGAAGGCGATGCGCTTGGCCATCATGTTCTGGGTCAGGTCCACGATGAGGCTGATGAGGTTGCCCATGCCGTCCCCACTCAGCGCCGACGTGGGCACCAGCGAGATGAATGTTCGCTGGTCCTGGTTCTCGTGGAACAGCGCCGCGTTCAGCCCCTGAAGAGGAGAGAGAGGATCTGTGGCCAAGCATCTCAACGTGCCGCAGTGCCGAACCCGCACGAAAAGTCAGTTTCTCGGATAAATCCTTTAGGAAGGGGACAGTTCACAAGCGTGTCAGGTCTGAGTATTGCGCATTTGTCGCACGCAACTTTCACGGCACATAACGTCTTGTTGCATGCAGCTTTTCTTGCACACGACAGAAGTAGCATGTCGTGCCAAGATGATGCTGAGAGTAGTTTCCGTTCCTCTCCGAAGCAGACATGACAACCGGCTTTCGAGACATTTCCACAACCAGCTTCGAGATATCATCACACTGAGCATGTAGAACTTGTACTTCGAGTCGCCCTATGGCGGACTACGGCCAAAGCGGCAGACCACGATGTCCAATCACGAGCCGGTTAGAGACGGTGCATCGCAGCCGGTTAGAGACGGTGCAGACGGTGCATCTGTGTGCCAATGTTATACGCCCGACGGAGCAACATATCATGTAGCTAATAACCGGCTCACAATTACACCTGGTGACTCTTAGCTGTGGCTGCAGTCATCATAAGGCGAGATGAAGTATAGAAAAGACGCTGGATATGCAACCGGGCATGCACGCCACAACGAGAAGGACACGTAATCAGAGAGGACAAACAACCAGGCATGCAAAGGACATGCAACAGGGTTCGTTGCCCGTCAAGCGACATACAACCGGACACGCAACTACAACAGAAAGCATGTGCAACTGGGCTTGGCTGCACGTCGTCCTGACAGGCAACCGAACATGCACGCGACAACAGAAAGGACATGCAACCAGATGCCCACACAACGACGGAAAGGGCGTGCCACCGGACACGCGCGTAACAACAAGAGGGCCACGAAAGCGTAAAGGACAAGCCGCCAGGTCGCGGTGCCCCACCTGCTCGGCGAACTGCAGCACCACCTCCCGGGTGCGCTCCTCAAACTCGAGCTTGGTGTTGCGCGACTGCGACTTGAGCACGTCCGTGATGTCCTTGTTGCGGTTGCCCTTCCAGTCGTACAGCCGGTCCACCTTGTTCAGGGCCACCACAAAGGGCGTCTTGCGGGAGCGCAGCATGTTCAGCGACTCGATGGTCTGCGGCTCCAGGCCGTGCATCAGGTCCACCACCAGGATCGCCATGTCACACAGGGACGAGCCCCTCGACCGCAGGTTACTGCGAGAGGGGGGCCGAGTTGAAAGTCGAAGGCCAGACTAACCAAGCACGGTGCGTCCCGAGCGACTGATTTCGGCCTGGCTCACGTAGCGAGGCGAATAACTTTGCAGTCGCCTGAATCCTCTCGGCTACTGCGGATGATGTGGCTATGTGCCCCCAAAAATCGAAGCTGCGTCATCTGTGCTGTCCTTCTGCGTGTATCTTTTCTTTACACCCAACAAATTGACCGACGCGCTCGACGTTCCAAGTAGAGCCCATGTTCTCGGCTGGTACATTTTTCCGACCGAGAGGTTTATAAACACCGATCCAGTTGAGCTCCTATAGGAATTTGCGTATTGATGTCCTGTTTGTTGCATCTGCCTTCCCGGTTGTCGTGTCCAAAATCTCTCCTTTCACACTGCTCCCCTTCTTTGACGACTCCCTGTCTATCTGTGCTGTGCTTTCTGCCCCGGTGGGCGTGACCTTATACATTGCTCGAAAAGAATTCAGGCTTTTGCAATAGCTTTTGCACTGAGCTTAGCCGCTTTTCACCGACGTGCTAGGAGCACCGGCTGACAAGTGAGAGCCACCGAGTTAGCTCGATCAGCCGTGGTCCCGTGAAAAATGCAACAAGGCTCTACTGATTTCTTAGGCTACGACAACTTAGCTAGGAAGTTTCTTAAGTGACAGACATTGTAAGCAGTGATGAAATCGAAGTTCACGAATACTTTCGTGAGAGGAGGAAAGTGAATTTCTCATGACTCTCATACAGGAAAATGAAAACTTCCGGTGTCCCGCAAGCTCCCAATCACCACTAGAGCGGGCTGTTGCTATAGCGACCCTGCCTTTAGAAACACGAACGACCAATCGGAGAGCTCGGTAGGATTGGTGCATGTGGACCTTGGATCACAACAAATGTGGGCGGCCTTTCAAGCAACACTTGTCTGGGGATCGTGTCCCAGCTCCGCCGAGGACAGGATAACTGCCCTGGTCGACTGCTATAAACTCAATCGCTACGAAGTTAACAGAGCTAATATCATAGCTGTAAGGCAGTGGTTCTCAACCATCAATGTTTTGCGGACCCCTTGTGGATCTACGGAGATGATGGAGGACTCCGTTCGTGGGGAAGGGAAGGGAAAGTATAGGTTAATTATGATAGTGATTTAATGAATGGACACAACTAAGGGCTAGTGTGAAGTAGATTCCTCTTATTGACACACACACGAGAACGGCCCGACAGCTCTGCAAAGCAGCCCACGTGGAAAGAAATCGCCGCAGCGTTTTTTGTGGCAGGAGAGTGCTGACGTCCAGGAAGATATGTTTGAACTACAGGATTGTCAGCAAGAGCCTTGTAAATACCTCTTCATATTGGGAACAGAACTGTGCTGGCACCGCGCTGTTGGACTGCGTCTTGGTAACCGCTTCGGGAACGATCTTTTACAACCAATAATATGAATCGCTGGGCTCTTAGACAATCGCAACTCAATGCCGATGTGCTGCTCTAACTAGACATGTGTTCGCATATTGTCAGGACAAAATAAAAGGGACATACTAAAAAAAAAAAGGTAGGTACCCATGTTGTGAAGGCAATCCATACAGCATTTATTTAAACTCTATAACACACAAAAAAATAATCGAGGATAGTGTCCCCTTTTGACGAGAGCGTTCGCCACCACTGTCTCTGAAAACGAGGGGATAACGAGGGGATGACGAGGGAAAGAGACTGGTCCTCTTACTCAAAAACAGAGGTCAGGGTTCAAACTATTTGTAGGAGAAGGGCCCACAAAGGTTGCAAGGCATATTCCATTCATTTCGAAAGCCAGCTGGTCGTGGGCAGACGGCTTGGCCAGGGATGTCGGAGCAACGTTGCGTCGGAGTGCCTTGCTAGGCCTAGCGTTCCTAGCTAGCCCTTGGCGGCATTCATTTTTGAGTACTTATTTGTTTTCCCTTGCCGCTTAAAGTCGGGAGGCGCGCGGAGAGCACATAGAAAAAGAAATGCTTGTTGGTCAAAGCGAGCGACGTTGTTGGCCATGTGGATTTGATTGTAAAAAGTGGATAAGACACCTCCAGAGCTGTCATAGGATTCAGTCGTAACCTATGCAAAACTTGCAGCGATCTCGCTTCAAGAACACAAATTTGTTTCTCAGTTCTTGTCGTACGCACCTTTTTTGTTGCAAGACCGTTTTGTGAATCTGGGCTCTGGTGCTCAGCTTTGCGTATCACACTTGAAGTTGAAGATGGCTGATATATTTGTGCCAAGTCAGCAGTTATGAGCATTCTCAACAGCTTTCAATCATCTGTCGAATGTCCTATCCTGTATTCAAACAGGCCTCCAAGAGCCTCAAATCCCACGACAGTCATTTTTTAACTTGTCGCTCATTAGGTCTTTTCGCACATGCGTGGCTTGCATCGACGTCACATCAGTAGCCATTGTGGTGGCCGGCTGTTAAGCACGTACCTTCAGCAGCATACATTTCGCACTACCGAATTTGTTTTTCTCAACAAAAAAATTGACCGCATCTCCACGTGGTGAATGATGTTGCTTGGGGCGAAGCTCTGGTGGTGCTTGTCTGCGTAGACGCCGAGCCGCAGCATGCCGAGCCTTTTCAATCATGTCAGTAGGAGAATGTGTGGTTTTCTTCTTTTTCTTTTTTTAAGCAGACAGATGGGATGGCATCTCAGAACCCCCTACTCTTTTTTTTTCTTCTTTTTCTTTTTTCATAGTTTCTTTCATCTTTTTTTTTCCAATTTTTTTTTTTCCCCTACACGAGCACGTGATCTCACGAGCAGAAGCACGAGCACCCGACGCCGGCCTACGGCGGACGGACATACGGACATGGCTAGCCCCTAAGGAGCTTCGCCCCTAAAACAAGAAGAAATGACCACCGGCCTGACGTGATGACGTCATGTACAAACCACACATATTTCACCCCCTAAGGTACATGCGTCCTACAACTTCCATGCACTCTAATAGTATGACTGGAGGGACAGAGGCCCCCTAAAAACTGTCTTGGGGGCTGTAGAGCTGATATATTTTAGTGAAAAACATGATCCAATGCACACCATTCTCCAATGCAGTGTCAACAAAGAACTTCTCATAATTGAGACACCTTGACTGCCTTTTTCTTTCTAATAATAAACCTTCCTTTCTTATTTTTTTTTAGTCTCGCGGCTCGTATAATGCAGCTACAAATAACAGACACATTCGCCCGAAGTCATTCGGCCCTCACCTGAAAGATTCGTGACCGGGGGTATCGATGATCAGCAGGCCAGGAATATTCAGCGGCTTGGACGTGAACTGCGCGAGAGATCACCATAAATGAGAATCACCGTTCAACTTCCCAGCACTTGTACTAGAGGCAGAGTCTTCCTAAGCCTTTCCAATTTAAGGTGACAATAGCGAAGAAGCGGGCTGCTTGGGCCAAGTCGCAATTTTCCCCAATTTCTGTAGTTTTCGAACTTCAGTTCTGCTAACTGCTGCCTTGTTGTTGCAGCCTAAACTGGGAAATAGAACAAGCACAAGACCTAGTGGCATCAACGGGGAACTGTGACAGATGATGTGATGGTTTCGAAATACCTAACGTGCAATGTCGGAAATTTGTGTTGTACCCACATTCATCGATACTAGGAGCAAGAGTTTTTTATTTACCGTAAAATCACAAGCAAGTGCTCACTGAAACTTTAAAGACAAACGTTTGAAACTGAGGTCAACAATATGTAAAGATTAGTCTTGTGCGAATAGTGGATTTTGAGTTCTAAGCGAATTCGAAGCGAATAGTGGTTTTGGCCGAATATTTTCGAATCGAATATCGAATAGTTTTTCCACACCTTTCACTACCATTGCGTAATGCTTAGATGAAAACCTAGCTAAACTTGTGAAGGTTGTTCCACTTGTTCATTTACAAGCTAAGTTTAATCTATCTATATTTAGGAACTGTGAACTAAGAAGGTCTGATGTCTTGGGATGGCAAGTAAACGACAGATTTGACATAAAATGAATCCTATAGGGAAGGCCAACTCTACCCAATTGAGTGAATTTACAAATCTTGCTATATAAAATATTCTTTCTTTAATCTCGAGTTAAGGGAGAATGAATCGCGCATGATGAATGCAGGCTGTAAGGGCATCTCCGCCCAACATAGCATACTCTTGCGTAACAGTAAGTTTAATTTTGAAACTTTTACTACAATGTAGACATACACACTCACAAAGTTTCCATTTATTTTCAAATGCAGACGGCACGCGTGCACCATCCCGCCTTGAATGTATGCTTTTCTTCCAAGCACGCAATGGCGATATTCATACTTTTCCAAGTGTTTATTGCGGCAGGTTACCCCGTTGAGTGTGCTTCTTACCGAGCACCGATGTAATGCAGAGAAGCAACACCCGCGGAGCTCGCTTTCGCGGGTATTGCTTCTCCGCAGTGCTCCGGTGCTCGCTAAGAAGCGCACTCAACGGGGCTAACCCGACGCAATCAACACTTCGAAAAACGCGAATAGTGCAGTTCTTCTCGAAGCGAATATCGAATAGTGTATTATTCGAAACTACTATTCGAAATTCCGAATATTCGCACAACCCTAGTAAAGATATGTCCTTTCTGTATTTTTCGAATGTTACAACACTAAAGGGTTAGCGCTTATCATGGAAGGGGGGGGAGAAGCCTCAGTATTAGGGTCGTGCAAATATTCTAATAGTAGTTTCAAATAATATGCTATTCAATATTCGCTTCGAGATGAGCTGCTATATTCATACATTTCGAAGCGTTGATCACGGCAGGTTAGCCCCGCTGAGTGCGCTTCTCACCGAGCACCTGTGCACTGCGGGGAAGCGACATCCGCAGAGCTCGCAGGCTCCGCAAGTATTGCTTCCCCGCGGCGCACAGGTGCTCTGTGAGAAGCCCACTCAACGGGGCTAACTGGCCGCAAATGCTACTACTTCGTTTCCGCGAAACTGAGGACGCAGCCGACGCAACGAGGTATTGAAACCAATCGAGCAGTGTTAAAAGCGCAAGTCACTGGGCCCTCTCTGTTTATGATTGGTTCAGCGACGATGTAACACATCCAAAAACACGAGGAACACCGTGATGGTGCGCTTTTGACGCTGTCTCATTGGTCCCTTCAGCTCGTAGCGTCGGCTGCGTGCGGACTTGAAATAAAACGAAATGTAGGCAGCGATGTCTTGAGAACTCGTATTCACTTGTATTTAATTTGTTTTATTCATTAATTCTGAAATTGAAGAAAGGATGTTTGCATATAGCGGGCAGATTGAGAAATTCCTTCGATTTGGATAGCTGCGAAAAATTTGTTGTTTACATGCCACAGTTTATAAATATAGTTCGGGAACAACCTACACAAGTTCAGCTTGGTTTTCGTTTAGGCATGGTTCAGTAGGGAAAGGCTTGGAGAAACTATTCGATTAGAAAATATTCGGCCAAAACCACTATTCACTTCAAACTCAAAACTCATCATTCGCACATGACTACTCGGAATTTTACGGTACTTTAACTTTCTCATCTTAATGTTTTCTAGAGCTCTACAAAGTAGCTAATAGTACTGGGTGTCTGCGAGAAAAGAGAGCAGTGTTTCTCTCACTACAAAAATAGACTACACACTGTCAAATGGGAATGCCCAATCCCTGCCAAATGTAGTGCTAGCAGCTGAGACCAGATGACAAAGTTTCAGAACTTAGTCACCTAATTAAAAAGTTAAGAGTGATTTTCCGGAATTTCTAGGGACAGTGGCGGCCAACCAAACCTGCGAGTGCATGAAGATGAATGACGCTTGCTACTGAGAACGGGCCCCATTTTATGGCTAAAAGTTTCCGAAAATTGCTTATAACTTTCAAATTAGGTAGTAACTGCAAGTTATAAAAAATTTGGCATCTGGTTCAAACCACTAGCATCACATTTGGGCAGAGATTAGCCATTCGACGATGTATAGTTTATTTTTGCAGTAAGGAAAGCATGGCTCTCTTTTCTGCCAATCATCCGGTACAGTAGAACCTTTTTATAAACAAGTCAGTTTTTCCAGAAAATGTCTAACATATTAGTCCTCCAAATAAAGATTTCAAACGCTTATAAAAGTGTTATATGCTACTTCGCTATATGTTATACGGCACGCACACAATTTTAGAAACAATCTTTCTGCCAGCAAGGTGGGTGGCATCAGCTCACCTCTTTGACCATTTTACACTGCTCCTTGATGGCATCCAGGGGTACCATGGTCGCTCCAATCTGCTGCGTAATGCCGCCGGCCTCGCTGTCTTGAACATGCGTATGCCGGATCTGATGGAGACACGTCTCAGTTCAGAGAAAGGCACGCCAGGCAAACACACAATTACAATGCCTGGAATCATGCCTCAACAAAACTGACTCAGGGGTGCACTCGCTCACCCTCATCGATCAGGCGTGAGGTCAGGGTGAGCGAGTTCATAACCCTCGAAAACTCGCAAGTTTAAGGTTGAGTGAGGGGAGTGAGTTTTGGCGAGTTCATAAGTTAGGCAAGTTCATGAGTTCGGTGAGGGGTGCGAGTTTGTGAGTCCGGCGCGTTCACGAGTCCAGAGAGGGGCGAGTTTGTTAGTTCAGTGGGTTCAGTGAGTGTATGAGTTAGTGAGCGAGAACTTGAAGGTGAGTGCGGCTGTGAGAGTGAGGGCGAGGTTTTTTTTAATTTTTTTAATATGAGCAAGCTGCGAGTGAATCAGGTCAACCAAAAATGCCGACCTCTGCCTGGAATGCATCTTTGACCGGTGCATTCACCGTCCTATTCCCGCCCACGCATTGAAAATGGTTCCAAGGTGGCAACAAACCGCATCGCGGGAGTCGCCGATTTGTGCCGTCGGACGTCGCAATCCCAGCGGCCGGACTCTTTTACGGTGCCGTCGGGCGGACGTCGAGGGACCACTTTCGAGGACGCAGTGCACGCACCGGTCGCACACGCACTCCAGACACACTATGACACGACAGAAACGTGGAATGGCCCCAGTTACCGTATCGAGGATCTTGGTCTTCCCGGTGTCGACGTGACCGAGGACGCAGATGACCGGAGAACGGAGGTGGTCCACGGACCGTTTCTTCTCGGCTTCCTCTCTTTGTTTCTGCAAGGCGGGAAAAAAGGGCACTCGAAACGCGCAACATCTCGGACGGCCCCTTTACGCTTCTAGAGCGTCAACGAGTTCCGGACCGACTACTGCAGTCACTCGCGGGACGAAAACGGCAGGACGTCTGTTTCCGATTGCCAACGCGCTCGCTGCCTTCCAACGTGCTACGGCTGAACGTGCACGCCCCAGGCTCGCGAGATGCCGAAGCGATGCAGTTTCCCTACCTCCGCAGATCGGAGGCAAGACGACTGCATGGAGGTTGGGACAACCGAAGGACCTCCTTGCCGTTCTAAGCCAACGAGTGACTATAGATCCAAACAGCGTGTGCATCATTATTCGTGAAGCTCGTAAACTTCCCAATCGCTTTGACGGAAGAGCTCCGGGGCGGGAGGTTTTTGCCCGTCGCTCGGAGCAGCTAGGGATTACCCGAGATCAAGAAGCTCAAGAGCCCCTCTTTTATGCATAGTTTTGGCAAACGTCACTGCCGGGGCTTACGGTAAATGTCGCCGCCATTGCCAGGCACCGACATACTTTTGGTTTCAGGCTGCCGCCGGCAATGCTGGCCGCCGCTGCATCGTTTTTCGTGCACGTCTCTTTCTTTCGTGCTGTGTGAGCTTGTGGACATAGTGGTGCAGTAATGACGATGTTCGGTTGTCGCAGCAGAAGTGCTCCGCAAAGGTCGGTAAAACAACGCCAAATATACGGCTGCACTTGTGCCGAAAGCGATAACCGACAGTTTGAGTGCACAAAACTTTTGTCCGAGAAATACCGGAGCTTCTCGGAAAGATTTGAAGAACCTCAACAACGACCGTGTCTGTGGTCATTGTTTCATTGCCACTAAGGAATACCGTATTTTCCGGGCTATAGTCCGCGGACTATACATGTTTAAAAGTTGAAATTTTTGGCAGTGCGGACTATCTACGCGTGCGGACTATACAGGATTTTTGTTTTTCAATATCATTGATTATACCGAGACGTGACAGATTTTGTGCATGAAAGAGTATGTTCATGATGATTTATGTATATTATAGGCTTCTTTGTAAGTTAAAAAAGCATACATTTGTCAAGGGTGCTTAGTCTTAGTCTTAGTCGACACGAAAATCTTCTCATAAATGGCACGTCCATGAGAAGATTTTCGTGTCGACTAAGCACCAGGTGCGGATTATGCACCGGGTGCGGACTACCTAAGCAAAAACTTCAATTTTTGACCCCAAATGTGTCCCTGCGGACTATACACCGGGTGCGGACTATAGTCCGGAAAATACGGTACATGTGTCATCCTGTTTATACATCGTACAAGAGACAGTCTGGTCATAGCCTCCGTCTGGCAGACATCAGTCACCGCGATATCCGTGGTGCGAATGCCGTGTGCCAAGTTTCTCCTTGAACTCATTGCCACGCGGCATTCGAAGCACGGATCTGGTGGTGACTCGCGTCCGAACCTGGTTGCAGCCTGTCTTTTGTGTGATGTATAAGCAGTGTGACACCGGATTTACGTTCGTACTCAGTGCGCCTTGCCACAGCGGCTAAGGTAGCTTCACAGTACCTGGTAGTGTCACGCTGCAGGTACTGACAAACCTCCTACTAGATTACGGACACCGAGCCCCTGCTGCTCTCTCTGTGTTTACCATTGGTCGCCGAGCTTCCTCTCTGTGGTGTTCGTAGCCCCTTGTGTTAATAGTGTTTCAGCGGTGGCACAAGTTTGTAGAGCTCAGATGCTGAGGCCTTTAATGCCTCAAGTACAGACACATTCTTTAGTGGGCGAGCCTTTGACACTCGTGGACGATACGAACCCCGACTGGGTGCCCACCCAGCGTCTGGGTTACGAACGCAGTGAACAACCTCCGCCTTTAACGAGCCTTGCCGGTTCGCACAGTGCATTTCACGAATCTTTAGAGTTAAAATGTTCAGTTTAGTGATCCTGCATTTCAGATGAAAATCTTTGTGTTGTAGTCATGCACATGGATGCTGCGACGTAGGCACGATACATACGCCGTAGCAATGTCGTAATCGAGCGGCGGCGCCGTCCGCGTCTGCTTTTTAGTACCTGGTAATGGCTGCCGGCGGGCGGGAATAGGGGAAGTGATGTCGCGTGAAAACTATGTATAGGTCCCATACTTTCTGGTCTATGGTCTGCACCTGGCATATACAGTCGCCGACCGATTTTTCGGACTCCGATAATTCGGACTCGTTCGATATTTCGGACCTAAAGGCGGAACCGTGACTTACCCCATAGAAATAGTGTATATTCACGACCAATGTTTCGGATAGCTTGAAGTCTGAAAGTTTGATTATTCGGACAAAATCGTCGAGAGCGATCGGCGGAAAACACCATCGAGAAGCGACCATTTTAAATTCTATGTTGTTGGCTGCAAATGGATTGGCTGCGCTTGGCAGCGCTACTTGAGTACTCTTGAGTTTTACCGCTAGGTGACGCTATGCTAGCCCTTTTTTCCATTTAGCTGCACGTCATCATCATCATCATTATCGTTTTGCTTTGTTTTTCCGTTCCTTCGCGTCGCCAGTCGCCATTTTGCGCTCGTGGATTTGCGCCTCTCATTTTGATCGGACAACGCTGGCTTGGACGTCATGGCCCCATCTGTTGTTCTGCCACCGCGATGTGTCGTTAAGAAGCGCAGAAAGTACTCGACCATAACGCTAGAAAAGAAGGCAGCGATTCTCAAGCTAACAGAAAGTTGCCGAACGGAAACGGAGGTGTAACCTGAAACAAGGCACCATTTACGGCTTTTTTAAGCCCAGTTGGAAGTAATAAAGGCAAGTTTTTCAATCTGCCGATTTTTCGAACTGCTCTATTATTCGGACGTTTTTTCAGTCCCCGCGAAGTCCGAATAATCGGTCGGCGACTGTAGTTCAAAGGGGCAAACTTACGCTGAAAAAAAAAAAGCTTTTCTTTGGATATTATACTTTCTATGCATAGACTGCACCCTGTGCATAATCTGCATATGGTGCACATTTCGCACCAGATGCCCACTTAATTAGTGCACGGAGAAGCTGGTGTCATACAAAAGCAATCATTAGGTCAAACTATCATTCGCAAGATCCGCCGTGTCAGGTCATAATGAACGATCTCGAAAATAACAAATCCTTGCATTGTCCGCACCTGTGGATAGTCCGCACCGTGTAAAATTTCAACTTTCAGACATCTATATGTATGGCACTCGCTGCAAGGGCAGTTTGTGATGCCTAAGCCTCTTCCAATGAAGTTCTACTACACTATCCTGCAACTATTTAGGTACCACTAACTATTACTATTAAGGCCCGATCACACACTAGCATTTTGCTTACGACTAGGTCCTTGCGATCTCTCACGTGAGAACACGCTGACAAGCTGGTGCCACCTGTGAGGTGACCCAGGGACTGCACTTCACTAGAGTGAAGGTTTCGCGGTATTTGCGAGATCGACTGTATGTACCATCCACAAGAAACGGTCGTTTATAACAGTGCCAATAGTTTTTCGAGTTAAGAAAGAATGATGGGCGAACAAAGTAAGACATGTACGGAAATGCCACCTGTTCCACGGTTATTGGATAGTTGGCACCAGTGTGCTCTCTCGTCACGAGAGATCCCGAGACATTTCGAGGCACACGGCCGTGAGCAGTCGCAAGCGCACGAAACGATGCTCACCTGTATCCTCTGCAGGACCTTCTCTTTCGAGTGCGACTTGTCGTCCTCGCTGTCGCTACTCTCCTCGCTCGACTCCTCCTCCGAGTCGGAGTCCTCGGAGGATGAAGAGTCCGACGACGACTCCGCCTTCTTGGCGGGCGCCTTCTTTGCGGGCGCCTTCTTCTTGGCCGGGGCAGCCTTGACTTCGGATTTGACTTCGGCTTTCGTCTGGGATTCGGACACCTCCTCCTCTTCTTCTTCCGACGAAGTTGCGTCCCAGGCGTCCTTCACATCGTCTTCTTCGTGGGCCGCGACCTCGGTCGGCGAGCCCTGCTTTCCCGGATCCTCGGAGTCCGTCTTTGGCGTTCCCTCGGGTCCCCGGATTTCCAGTTGGACTTGGGGGACTTCCTCTGCGACGCATTAAACGATCGGTAAAGCATTATGTTGAGCGTATAATCAGACGAGTACGAAGTTAGTCGGCCCTAATGAGCGTCTGGTGTCCCCATGTAGATGAAAAATTTGGCCAGCATTTGGACCGCAAATTTGGACCGCCGCTAGCCTGGGGTCATTAACGTGCATCGTGCAATAGTGATACGTGACTGCACGCCGGTACGGTCCTCAAGGGTGGGGATAGAACTCGAGGTCCTTGGGTTCTGCAGCACAAGCTTACACTCCACGTGCTGCAGCGTGTCAACATACTGGACCACCGATTCTTCCCAACAATCAGTTCCTAAACTGGTGCCTAGACACCTACCTTATTCCTCATAGCATCCCAAAGGGATGTAAAAGTCCCCAAATTCCCTCAAACTCCTGTTTCCTCATAGCCAATTGTTTTTGCAATCTCCCTTTCTCACCACAGCGTGGTTTGAAGCATTGCATTCGCAAGATTTGTAAACCCAGAAACTGCTTCATTCCATTGGCGCTAGGAACACCACCGATCTGCATAGAGCACGAACGTTTGTTCCGTGAAAACACGTCACCACTATGTTCTCCTAGTTAGTAAAAAAAAAGAGAAGAAAAGAAAGAAAATTCTGCAAGAAAATAGAAAAACCAACCAGGCGCAACGAGCGAGCGAGCGAGCGGACCAAAGAAGCGACGAAGAGCGATGCTGGGAAAGCGGAGAAGCCGGCGATCGCGTGGCAAATACTTTGGCGTAGGGCCAAGTCGGGCGCCTTGTCAATCACAAGCTCTTGCGCAACTTCCTTGTTTTTTGCGTACATGCGTGCGTCCGTGCACGGCGTGCTATCAATGGGGGTTTGGGACGCTCTACTAACGTCTGTGTAGGGCGTTCCAGAAAAGCTTTATTTACCTGTTGGCTTTGTCTAAAACATTGCACAACCGCGGTCGCGACGTGCAGGGAGAAGGAGCGGGTTCGCAGCGACCTTACTTCGGCGGAGACAGACTTTGACCTTACACTCCGCGGTTACATCCCAAAATATGGGGCGTACGCTTACCTCGCGATTCCTGACTGGGTTAATGCTTGTGTTATCTTTTCGATTCTTTTTTTTTTTTTTGTCGGATCGACATTTTCGTAAGTAAAACAAACTTTTATTTTGTTATCTTCATCGTTTTCTTTTCGCATGGATACACTACCACTTCGGAGTCGCTCACGCGAAAAATGCGTAAGCAAAGAGAGGGCCTTTCTCTCCGTTTTACTTTGTCACGGACGTCCTCCAACTGTAAGGTCCGCGGCCGCGTCATTTGGGTAGGATGAGTGTTTGCAGATCGCGGAGTCCGCCTTGGGGTATTTGAAGGGGTGGGCGATGACTCGGTGTTTTTTTAGAAATCTATATTGGCCCAAAAATTGGGGTGGGCGATGACTCGGGGATGGGCGATGACTCGGGATATTACGGTAAATATAAAAAAAGGACATGTCGCAAATGTTAGGTCATGCTTTTTTAAAAAAAAAAAAGGCATGCATGGCTGTAATTTTTTTTTTTTTTGTGACGCTTAGGGTAGATTATGTTTACGCCATAAAATTGGATCTTTAGTGTCCAACGTCCATCAGCAGCTGCTTTTTATTTTTTTTACCAGAATTTTTTAAACATTTTAGCTTGTGTTTTGTACGAGATGCATATTGTGCACCAGGCGCATACTCAGCACATATAATAATCTTATTCGCAGCGCACTTTGAAAGATTCCTACAAATAAAATCACAATTTGATATTCGATTCGATATTCAACTTTTTTTCCTTAATTCGATCCGGAATTCGATTTAAAAAATACTATATTCAGTATTTGCACACCCCTAGTTAAGAGCAATCAATTTGAGACAAATGCCACATTTGTTGGTATACTTAAATTAGCTGCGCAGTGGCGAGCAACGAGTCCTCACCTGTCTTCTCTCCATCCTCCGGCTTCTTCTTCTGCATCCTCCGCCTGTCCATCGCCCTCGACGGTTTCTCTTTCTTCTCTCCGATTTGGGGAACCTCGATACCTGAAACCCCAATCCGAGATTCAGCCTGCAAGTGTGTACGAACTATGGGGAAGCAGAAACATGCCACCAGGAGAGCCACCAGGGGTGCCCCTACCGACTTGAAAGATTCACTTCTATGATGCCACCAAGTAAGCTATACAGTAAGCTCGCGATAATTCAAGCTCGGATATTTCGTACTTCCGATTAATTCCAACAGATTTGAAAATTGTGGTTGTCCCGCTATGTTTTAGTGGCGAAGCTCCTTAGGGGCTAGCCATGTCCGTCCGCAGTCTGCCGTAGGCCCGGCGTCGGGTGCTCGTGCTTCTGCTCGTGAGATCACGTGCTCGTGTAGGGCAAAAAAAAAAAATGAAAAAAAAAGATGAAAAAAATCATGAAAAAAGAAAAAAAAGAAAAAAAAAGAGTAGGGGGTTCCGAGATGCCATCCCATCTGTCTGCTTAAAAAAAGAAAAAGAAGAAAACCACACATTCTCCTACTGACATGAATGAAAAGGCTCAAAGAAAAAGAAGAAAAAAAAGAGTAGGGGGTTCTGAGATGCCATCCCATCTGTCTGCTTAAAAAAAGAAAAAGAAGGAAAACCACACATTCTCCTACTGACATGAATGAAAAGGCTCAAAGAAAAAGAAGAAAAAAAAGAGTAGGGGGTTCTGAGATGCCATCCCATCTGTCTGCTTAAAAAAAGAAAAAGAAGGAAACCACACATTCTCCTACTGACATGAATGAAAAGGCTCAAAGAAAAAGAAGAAAAAAAAGAGTAGGGGGTTCTGAGATGCCATCCCATCTGTCTGCTTAAAAAAAGAAAAAGAAGAAAACCACACATTCTCCTACTGACATGAATGAAAAGGCTCAAAGAAAAAGAAGAAAAAAAAGAGTAGGGGGTTCTGAGATGCCATCCCATCTGTCTGCTTAAAAAAAGAAAAAGAAGAAAACCACACATTCTCCTACTGACATGAATGAAAAGGCTCAAAGAAAAAGAAGAAAAAAAGAGTAGGGGGTTCTGAGATGCCATCCCATCTGTCTGCTTAAAAAAAGAAAAAGAAGGAAACCACACATTCTCCTACTGACATGAATGAAAAGGCTCAAAGAAAAAAAAGAAAAAAAAGAGTAGGGGGTTCTGAGATGCCATCCCATCTGTCTGCTTAAAAAAAGAAAAAGAAGGAAACCACACATTCTCCTACTGACATGAATGAAAAGGCTCAAAGAAAAAAAAGAAAAAAAAGAGTAGGGGGTTCTGAGATGCCATCCCATCTGTCTGCTTAAAAAAGAAAAAGAAGAAACCACACATTCTCCTACTGACATGAATGAAAAGGCTCAAAGAAAAAGAAGAAAAAAAAGAGTAGGGGGTTCTGAGATGCCATCCCATCTGTCTGCTTAAAAAAAGAAAAAGAAGAAAACCACACATTCTCCTACTGACATGAATGAAAAGGCTCAAAGAAAAAGAAGAAAAAAAAGAGTAGGGGGTTCTGAGATGCCATCCCATCTGTCTGCTTAAAAAAAGAAAAAGAAGGAAACCACACATTCTCCTACTGACATGAATGAAAAGGCTCGGCATGCTGCGGCTCGGCGTCTACGCAGACAAGCACCACCAGAGCCTCGCCCCAAGCAACATCATTCACCACAAGGAGATGCGGTCAATTTTTTAATGTATCTATAAGCCACTTAATTCGACCGGCGTTTTTGCTTAATTCATACTTTTTGTTCTCGTAGCCCCGTTGAGTGCGCTTCTTTGCGAACACCGGTGCACCGCAGAGAAGAAATGCCCACGGAGCTTGCTTTTGCAAGTGTTGCTTCTCCGCAGTGCACCGGTGCTCAGAAAGAAGCGCACTCAACGGGGCCCAAGTGGGCACACATTAGCAGAAAACGGCGTTCACATTATGTGCTTTAAGACTAGCAATGACGACCAAGATGACACTGAGGATGAGGAACACCTCACTGGCATCATGCGTTCTGGCCTTGAAGCATATAATGTGAACGCCGAGCTGGCAAAGTATGCTAGTCTTGACGACGATGTGTGTGTTTGTCGGGATGACTCATTAGAGGACATAGTACAGGAAGTAATGCCAGCACAGTGCAGCAGTGAGAGTGAAGATGACGATGAAGAAAGGGATGACCCACTACCAACTGTCACAGCCGCAGAGGCCTTTGAGCAATCGCTCAGCTCCGGAAGTTTCCGCGAAGGAAGAGTCCCGTTAAGAACTACTTGCATTGGCTGGTATTGAAAATTTTGTTTTGAGATCTCATGTGCTGACAAAACAGTCCACAATCGACAACTTCTTTGCCGGATGAATAAACTTAACGTCACAGTTCTTTCACGAATGTGTTATGCCTGTACTTGCTTATAATTAGGCCTATGTAGAGGAAACTGGCAAAA
The DNA here is from genome assembly GCA_013358835.2 of Ixodes persulcatus. Classification (NCBI taxonomy): domain Eukaryota; kingdom Metazoa; phylum Arthropoda; class Arachnida; order Ixodida; family Ixodidae; genus Ixodes; species Ixodes persulcatus. Next base: position 176,817 of record JABSTQ010009122.1, read on the forward strand.
ATCTGCACTGTATGTGTAGCTATCCATGTAACAAATCATAATGTTGTCTAGTATCATATTTAGATGAATTTCGGATAATTCAAACTTCTGATAATTCAAACTAAAATCTGTGACTTCCTGGAGTTTGAATTAATGAGAGTCTACTGTACTTAGCGTGTCAGCACTCCATCAGAAAGGCCAGTTAAGCGATATTCCCGTTAAATTTAGCAGTTTTTTGTAGTGACGGGGCGAAACTCCGGAGGTTTGATGTCGGACTGTTTCAAAAGATTCCGAAACTTTTAGCAGGAAATTTTTGTTGTTTCGAAGGTTCGGCAGTTTTGCCGTTATCTAGCCAACGTGGCGTTGTTCCTCTTGGTTATCTGTTTGTGTGTGAGTGTTTAAAGACTCTACACATTAAATTCAATCAGATTTAGGTTAGCAGGTTGCTTGCGATGTGTGGGGGGATCTTGGCAGATCTTATGATCCTATGCTGAGGCTTGCGGGCGCGCTGACCCATCGAGTGCTTTCTTGATCTGAGCTCGAAGTGACGGCCAAACTGGAGGCAGTAGCTCAACAAGCAAAGCTCAGTTTAAGTTCTATGGTAGCTTATGTGTATCCAAGTGTCAAGAGCTCTGGGTGTAGGCCTCCCCAACATTTCAGTCAAGAACCATGGTCGACTGATCAGTGATTTCATTTCCACTCTGGAAACACGCTGTCAGTGGTCTTCAGCGGAATATTTTGTGTGAAAGGCACCTAACTGTGATGCACGAGCAATAAACAACTTCGGGTAAGCAATGGATTAGCACCTTTCTGAAGAACTAGGAATGAGTTTCATAGCCAATGCAGCAGTTATGATGGAAAATGAAGCAAACCTCGTTAATCTATGCTGTGCAAATAGCCTTAGCTTTGCGAAGGTCTGTCACTACCCTTTGTTTGCAGCCTGTGCTGCTGCGAGAAATAGTTGTACGGTGCGTCCCCTTTGAAACGTTATGTACCCGCGTTTATGATACACTTATCAAGTTCATTGGAACAAACTGTACGTAAACCTACAATGTTCCTTTCTTATAAACATGATACACGTACACAGTACAAGAGGTTTCGGGAAGCATGTCCGCATATTCTCGACTGCATAACACAGAAGTCAGAGATCTTCCGACAGTCACTTCTATGTGTCACCTGTGCTGTATCAACGTAAGCCGCAACTTACTCGGCGCTTGGAACGAGCACAACACATGTCGTCGAGCTTTTGAAGTGATGAAAACGAGCATTGCGATTTGTGCTAATCGATTTCAGCTACCTGCCCGCTTTGTTTTGGTCACGTGACGATGTGACTATGGAAGTTCTGAAATCGAAACCGTTTTGACCAACACAAAATCGCAACATTTTGTGTCATGTTGTTTGTTACTTCATATCTCCGTTTCTCAGATTTTATCTGAACAAGCCTATTTTGTTCAATTAAGTATTTATATTTAAAATTTTAATTATTTAATGTGGTTTATAGGACTGTTCTGTTAAAAAAAGTTGCAACATTCAATAATGTGGTCTGGCCACTCTGGCAAACGCCTTGAAAGCATCCGAACCTATCCGAAACACATCGAGGCTCGGCCGTCCTTCCGAAACTTTCCGAAACCCCTGTTTAGGGTTCAAACCTACGCCGGAAAAGGTTTTGTTCCATCACTGCTTTTCCGAGTTGCCTAGCGAGAGAAATTGGCGTTTTGCGGTTGGCGGGACATTCAGCCGTTTTCGCGTCGTGTTAGAGTATTTTCTGGCGGTCTACAATGTCCTCCAGTTCACATTTATCGGCCGTAAATAGCCCAATTTCTGCGATGACATAATCGGGAGATTGTTATTTTTGCTTACTCTCAACAGAATTTTTCAGTGAGAATAACGTTCGCGATGGCATTGAGGTATTATGGAAGAAAACCAAGCTCGTTGCGGTAAACATCAAAACACGGCGTTAAAACGGCCATTCTCGGCCCGCGCCTTAAATTTAGCGGTTTTTGACGGTTGTCCGAGGTTCCTCTAGCGGGTTTTTGATTTTTGAGTTGGCAACGCCGCACTGCATTCCACAACTTCCCCGCCAGTGCCACCACTATGGCACTTGGCGCGGAACGGGCACAGTCGGCGACGGTTCCGATTCGAAGATGCGGCTTTCCGAGCTTTAGGTGAGGTGTCGGGGGCAGCTCGGGCGACGTCTTCTTGCTCCATCGCATCTGCTTTTAAACATTTCTGGAGCACCGAAAACATTTCCTACGATTTCAGATGACTGGCAACGACAAACTCAAGCGCCGAGACAGCGGAAGCGCCACTACTCTGAAACACAGCTCGTTGAGTGACTTTAGAATGACCCATTATGGGAGTAGGTCGTTCCCTACAAACACCTCTTTTACTAGCTCTCCCAAACTTAACGGCAATGCTTCAGACAACCTCGTCCGAGCTTCCACGCCCCTCACCTCGAAACCCCTCACCGTGCTCCCGTATGTGCATTGCTAAAGCACTCAGTTTCCCCCAACAAAAGCAGCATAACAAGGTTAAAGTCTGCCGACAGAACGTGCCAACTCTTCGGCAGCACAGGCAATAGACCATTTGCTAAATCCCCCAAGCGCCTCGGCCCGCACTCGAGGAATCATGAAAACGGTGTTCCTTCAGCTCCTAGTGGTCGTTAATTTCAACAAATTTTATAGTTACACAGTTTTGAGTGTATTTCGGAGTCACCCCGAACAAGTGTCGTATAGAGCCCAAGGACCTGTCATATCCCTTTTAAAATTTCTCGTCAATGTCGGCGTTTTTCGACACTGTACATGCGATCCACCTTTCAACTTGGCTGAGCTGCAGAAATCTCCTACAATATTATCATTCTCGTGATTGTTGTTTCAGCAGGAATTGCTTAAAAAGCCGAGAATTCGCAACAACCAAAACCAGGATTCAGCTCGGAGTCAGCGGGGCTGTTTATAGCATTTTTAGTGTTTCTAACTTAATATCGGCGTCTTTGAAGCTGTAAGAGAATGATAATAATGTAAGATTTCTGCAGCTCAGCCAGGTTGAACGGTGGACAGCATGCACAGTATTGAAAACGCTGACACTGACAAGAAACTTTAAAAGTGACATGCAGGTCCTTGGGCTCTATACGACGCTTGTTAAGGGTGACTCCAAATTACACTCAAATACTGTAAACGACTTAATTTTCGCGGGCTCAAATTTTCGCGAATCGGGCCAAAGCTGAAAATTTGAAATTATTTGCGGGTTCTAATTTTCGCGAATTGAGTGCAGCTTCCGTAGCGTTCACATATTGCCCGAATTGTTCGCGGGACGTATTTTTCGCGAATTGTGGGCGATTCACGAACTTCGCGAAAATTAGGTTTTCGCGAAATTTTAGTCGTTTACAGTATGTGCAACCATTGGAATTGGTAGAAATTACCATCACCAGGGAGCTGAAGGAACACTGTTCCCATGATTCCTCGAGTGCAGGCTGGGGCGCTTGCAGAAACTCCAGTACCGGGCGCCGAGGTGCTCCGGTCTTCCGGGCACTACGACAAAATGCTCGCCGTAGTCCTCGACGGGACGAGAACAATGAGGAGGCCCTTCGGTTGCCCCACTTCCAGCGCGACGCTTCTGTCCCCGAGACAGAGAAGAAGACGTGGCCAATCACCCTGCTCCTTGAGAGCCTTGAGGGTGGCCTCCATCCTCGCCCGGGCCGTCTTCTGCGCCTTGGTTAGCAGGCGGCCTTCCGCCTTCGCCCTTTCCCTCCTCTCCTTCTCCTTCTGCTTCTTGCGCTCCTTGCGTTCTTGCTCTTGCTTCAACTGAGAGTGAGAAGAGACGGTCAAGTCGTGCGTATAAAACAAATTCGGGCAGGTGTGCGCAGTGGCAGTATTCGATTGACTGTTTCTAAGGTGTACCTTTAGGTTTTTCTCCGTCCACCGATTTGTAACTGCTGTGTTTAAACTTGAACGCCGGTTACTTCTACACAGAGCCTTTCTGACATCGATGCCTTCCACATTAGTAGTCCTTGCACACTTGACTTTGACCGTAACAGTACCCCTCAATCCAATTGATAGCACCATCCGCTACGCCTCAATACTGCGAGAGTAATTTTCGGACGTGCCTCTCTCGTCCACCTGTTACCCTTTTTAACCTGTCTCTAAAGCAGGGCATCTGCCAAAATTCTTCTTTGAAATGCCCCGACTTTTTCCGTTTTTTCCATCATATTTCGATTAAATTCCCCGATTACTACAAAAAGATAACAAGCGAAGGATGAGGTTGCAGCGGCTGTTTGGGCTGTACCCACTCAATACGGAAAGTAGAGCGGTGGCTTACGGTGCCCATTCATGTCTCGGGGTTGAGCAACTTTTACTCGGCGCAGAGGCCGTCCACGCCACTGCACGACACATTCTCCCGCTTCATTGCGCGTCACACCACTGCACACCTGGCCATTTTCCCCCGACTTAACTGATTTTCTGAGGGTTTCCCTCAGTTTTTTTCCACTCTTCCGTACGCATTGAAATGACCAGACAATTTCAAGTTTCCCAGGTTGATAGACACCCTGCTAAAGTAAGTATACACAGAGAGTCTTTAAGCTGTTCAAACCAATAAAATAAAAAAAAAATAGTGCAACATATTTCTGCTGTACCTACGACCGGTACCAGATAAAGGTTTAGCTCCCACTCTATTCGTGGCTTGCACAGACTTCACATCAGTTGCCACGGTGGTGGTTTTCTCACTGCCGAGCACATACTCTTGGCAGCCTAGATTTCGCACGATCGAGTCGGTTCTTCTCGGCAAGAACAGACAGGAGCTACCGGCAAGGCGCGACGACGCCATGTGCAAGCCGTGTACACCGCCACGTAAATGCAAGCCCCACTCCTCGCCAACTCTGGAGTAACCGGTCTTGGGACAAACCGCCGCTGCACCTAACCTAAAAAAAAAAAGGCCGTGTGCACTCACCTTCTCCTCGCGCTGCCTCTCCGCCTCTTCCTCGGCCTTTATCCTCTCCTCCTCTTCTTGCTTCCTCTTCTCCTCCTCCTCCTTCAATTTCTTCAGGTGCTCCTGAATGGCCGCAATCTGCAACAGCGCACGACGACGACGACGACTTCATACTCTCGCAACTTTCTCTAAAGAAAACACAACACGGAGCAGTATGTCTACCGCCCCCACCCGTAAAGCAAAACAAAAGTTGCACTTTACAGGGGAGTTGCTCGGCAACACGAACGGGCTAAACAACTCTTCCGAGAGACAATCGACGACACAGTTGTATTCCACAAATATGCGCGAGTCGATTTTTGTGAAAAACGCTTTCGTCGGCGGAAAACCCACCTGTTTAGAGCCCGGCCTTTTGAGTTTCTTTTTGTCCTCCTCCTCCTTGTCTTTCTTCTTCTTTTTCTTTTTCTTTCCATCGCCTGCCTCCTCGTCCGAGCCTAGATAAAGAAACAAGGTGGATTCAAGAAAACAACTCGGCTTAAACGTTCGCACGAGAAATCACGGAGAATGGCCAGCTTAGTTCAGGTTTGGTTACTCCGTCTCCTAACGCGCAACTCGTGTGCGGCACCACCAAAGGCATAGGTGCAAGAGCACGACTCGGCGAAAATGTTTTCGGTACACGAGCACCTATACACGGCCCGACGCCGTTAATGCAAACAAGCGATCGCCAGTTTTGTTGTTTTTTTTTCTCTCAGAAACTAGAGTAGTCGGTGGTTCTCAACCACTGATCTGTCGGGGACCCCTTGGGGACCCACCAAAGTGACGGGGTAGCCCTGCCAGTGGGGAAAGGGGAAGGAGGGGGGTGTAAAATAAGACAAATAATTGCAGTGTGAAAAGGGAATCCTTTACAGTTGTAGACAGAAGTGAGAAGCATCAAGTAAAAGGATGAATGGATGGATAGATGGTAATGGCTGTGCCCCCTATAACGGGCGGAAGCTTGTGGCCACCTAGCCAAAGTCAAGAAAAAGAGTAATTTTTTTTATTTTCAAGAAAAGAGGGGCGGGGGAGAATGAGGTAGGGGCCACGCGGACCTTAGCGGGTCCGCGGAACCGCATTCGAGAACCACTGACCTAGAGGTTGTCACAAAAGTCACTGAACTTCCAGAAACTACTGATTTAGGAAACTAACCCAAGTGGTAAAATTTGGTGCCTGCCAGTACCTTTTCGAAGTAAAATGCAATAAATCGCAAAATGCCTCGTTTGCACCAGCGGTGTTGTGGAGTGCACAAGAGAAGCACTTTCTAAAGCAACATGCTCAAGCCCACGCCTTTTAAAATGCTGGACAATGCTCTTCAGATAGAGTAATAGGCCTTGACAACAAATAGTAGCAGAGTACCAAAACCTGGGATCAAACAGTAGGCAGACTCACTCAAGTCTGGCGACACACAAAACAAATTTGCCAATCCGGGGTTATGCAAAAAAAGAAGGCATCCAAAGAAGGTGACGCCTTCTCAATCGCAGTTTCCTCTAATGCTCTTTGTCTATGTTGACTAGCACTACAAACTTACTTATCCACAATTCAAAAAAAGGAGGTGCAACAAATGTCCTCAACCCAAAAACCCTGCCCTGTGGTGTAGTTAGAACGAACCATCGTTAAATAATCTGCACCTATCTGCCGTGACGCTTTACATGCAACAAATGTCCTTAACCCAAAAACCCTGCCCTGTGGTGTGATTAGAACGAACCATCAGTAAAAATCATCTGCACCTATCTGCCGTGACGCTTTTCCTAGCGCAGTAAAGCAAGCGAGCATTTCTTTGGAAACAGAACAGTGCTGATTGTTGCGAAAGTTAATGCTTAATTTGAGAATACATGGCAGCGCTCGAAGATGAGGACAAAAGAAGGGGAACTAGACACCACCGTGCGCGTTAGGAAACTTCTGTTACAAGGAATGCTAACCTTCGGCAGCATCAGCCGCGGCGGGTTCTTCGGAATCGGCGGCGGGTGCCGGCGTTGCCTCTTTGCTGGGTGGAGCAGGAGCCTCTGCTTCTTTCTTGGCAGCGTCTTTTTTCTTCTGCAAAAGAACAATAAAAAAAGGGCACACTCATTTGTCACATACATGGGTAAATTACTTCCAAAATGTAATTTAATTACAATTACAATTACTTTCCTTCAAAAGTAGTTTAACTACAATTACAATTAGTACTATGTGAAAAGTAATTATTACAATTACAAATTACCTTTCAAAAGTAATGCAATTACTTTACAATTAGTTATTTCTGAGAGCGACCCAACTTGGGCCATATAACTTTAAACGAGTTGTATAGAATGCAACATATTTGTTCATTCCTTACTCCAATTCTCACGTATTGTACTTTCCTTTTGTGAATTTTGTCAAATTCATGATAGAACTTGACAGTAAGGGGCGATGAAGTACTACATTCTTATATTTTTAATAAATAATAATAAATTAGTTTAAATGCTGGAAGATGCCAGATCACTAAAGAAAAATTGGGTTGACAGACTTTTGTTCGCCAAATTAAGATGAGACAATTAGTCATATATGAATATTTTAAAAATGTTAATATAAAGGTAAAATCCACACGCTCTAATACGACCACATTCATATACAAACATCCTGGTATTGTAAATTATTTACATTGAGTTGAAATTATAATAGCTTAGAAATATATAAGTACCGAATCGGGGATCCTGATTCATTGGTGACAATATTTACAGGTGCGATGACAGTCTCCAAAGTGTTTATGCAAATAATATCTGAAGCAAACCCAACAGGCAATAAATTTGAAAATAACACAAAAATACTGGAAGAGGGACGTAAAAAACTGGCAAAAAAGAAAAAAAAAATAACTTCATAGACAGATAAGTTCCCAAACCTTGGCTGAAAGCTGAAGCTCAATTTTTTTTCTTTCAATATTTTGGCATGTTTACGCTATTGTCTTCTCGCACCGCAGACAGCGCTACACGGTGCCGTTGAGGTAGGCTCCAGAGAGGATTGTCTCTCAGCCCGCAGTGCAAGCAACAAAACAACAAACAATGCGACGCTATTTATGTTGTCCATGTGTGTGAGTTTGTGTCTGTGTATGAGCGTTTCACCGAGAGCTATAGGCCGCTTCTGCGAGCGCTGAGGCTTTCAAAGAGGTTCCATCGGCGCCGCAAAGTTTTGCAAAAGTGATTCTAATTGTGCCTGAAATTTTGCAATTACTGACGCTAGAAAGTAATTAAATTACAATTCTTTTAGCAAAAAGTAATTAATTACAATTACAAATTGCCAAAAGTAGTTAAATTACAGTAATTGAATTACTACCCAAGTATGTCATTTGATCTAAAAAGCAGTATGAGCCCCATCATCAATAAAGCCCCACAGCTTCTCAACAAAGCTATATAGTCTCCGTGCTCATCATGTGCTTATTATTACGCATTATTTTTTGTTACCAATATCGTGACTATCTTTGCTTATTTTATATCTATCATGCGAGTCATCCGTGCTGTGAATCTGCCAGTGTGGGGGCCTTTGGCTTTGTCAAGCTGTCATTGTGACAGCTTTCTTCTGCAGCCCTCCAGCGTTTTTTTTTTTTTTTTTCGATGCAAATAACCTTCATTATTACTGGCTTACACCACTAGTACACAAGGAAAAAAATTACACTGCGATGTGATTGGATCAAGTCACTTTGAAGCACCTTCTGAAGCAGTCAGAAGTATGTAGAACGTTGTACAACTTTTGAGCTCATTCTTGTTCATTCCACTGCATATACCGTTAAGATCTATGCATTTGCCCATTTAACCAAAAGGCAATGTCTCCTTTACTATCCACACCAGTGCAACCTACTTAATAGCATCCATTGCAAAGCAAGTTTGATTCCTTCATGCACTAAAGTACCTATTTAGGTGTGCTTAATAGCATCAAACATATCAAAAAGGATGTTGTGAAAAGAGTCATTCATTTTGTTTAAAAAGGTCCCTTACGGCAACCACTCTTGAAACACATGAGCGCCTGTAAATGGTTATTTGAGGTATGAAAATCGAAACCAAATAATATAGTACTCCTCTGAAAAGTATGCAAGAAAGGAATATTGAAAACTAAACTAAATACACTGTTCAATAAGTTCAAACTCCTTAGCTCAAGTTCTTATGTTCAACCCTCAAAAACATTTTTTTTTATATTAAACACAAGTTGCTTTTTTTAGAAGAGAAAAAAACAAACAAAAAAAACCTTGGATGTGCACCTTTTTGGACTTTTTGGTGTCGGCAGCAGGGGCAGCACCTTCATCCTTGGGTTCCTCTCCATCCTCTGCACCGTCTTCCTTGGCAGCTGCTTTCTTTTCTCTCTTTTTCTTCTTTTTGGCCACCGCTGCCTCTTTGGCTTCAGCTGCCTGCGTGCGAGACAAACTGGTTCCTGACCCTCAACTCGTGACCAATGGATGCCTCAAACAAGCTAGTCGGACCAAGCTTTGCTGCGCCAGCCAAAATCTGCTTTCCACCCAAATTCTGATAACATCTGCAATCGAAGCCAAGGCCATCACATTGGACTTGGCTTCACGGAACTGCGGCTCAAATAAAGCGCTACCGTCTACTCTGCCAGGCCGGCACCTGGTAATACTAGACTAGGTTCAAACCGTTCTCGTCCGAACTCTAAAGCACGACTTGACAAAGAAGAATGTGTTGGCTGGGTCACAAGAACAGATAGAAAGCAACAGAGAGGACACAGAAAGAACGAGATGTCTTTTCATGCACAATGTGCAAACGGATATTTCGGCGGTTATGATTATCGCATTATTATAAATCCTACGGAGGGAGCCAGTAAGCAAGAATTATGATGAAAAGAAACTATATTACCGGCATCACACAGCTGCCTCAAATCAACCCGAAACATTTGTATTATTCCGAAGCGAATGACACCACTAAATGAATTACCGCTTAGTGGCACCACTGTATGGCTGCAAAAAATGTAATGGGAGATTTTCCATCAGCTAGCAGCCTAGCACAAACAAAAGCAATGACGTTGTTAAAGGCAATCACGAGACGCCTTTCAACTATTGGCTGCCCAGGTAGGCAAGGCCGTGCTGCCAGATGGTGAAATATGTCACCAGATGTTGGAAAGTTTGAGTAACTATTGAGCCCTTGGTGCTCCAGTAAGTGAACCACCACATCAGATAAAATCTAATCAAAAATCCCTCCAGACCCCAGGCAACAGAAAACGCTGCCGGTGCCACATTAAAGTTCAAAGTGTTTGGTGGCGCAAGCCGCCGCTCGAATGAAGTAGAGCCATAGAGTCATTCAACCATAGACTGAAAAGGCCAAATCAACGAAGATTGTTTACTAGGGGTATGTGAATATTGGAATTTTCGAATACGAATCGAATATAAATATTTGAAAAAAAATAGCTTTGAATATTGATTATGTTGCAAATATCTGTGTAAAATTAAGAAATAACAAAAGAAAATATGCAAATACTTTCTTATTACCTTCCAAACTGAAAATTATAACAAATTCAAGTTAATAAAACAACCCGACTAGGCAGCATATAAACAATGCAATGCGGAGCACAAGTTTGTCTGCTTCCTTTGCAGGGGTTGTGGTGACCTCAGAATGCCAAGCTCTGATTAAAGGGATACTTCAACGAAATTTGAAATATTCTCGTCGTGTTCAAAAATAGGTTGAATACGATCCACAATATCCGTAAATGACAATCGCACGTTTGTATTTTGATCCTGGTGGCTGTATTTTTCGTTATAAACGGCCCACTCTGGCAAGCGCTCGGAGAAGGCCCAGCTTAGAGCACGTGACATCCAACGCAATCGTGACGTAGGCCGTCTCGAGACGAGCAAAGCTACGGCGAGGCTGACGCCGAGAGGATGGCCTGGTCGTTCCAGCCACTGAAGCGGCTGCTTTTGTACGAATTTTGAGTGACGGGTTTATCTTCTATAATCTTGTAGGGGGACAATAGCGACTTCTGCGACACACAAAAGGGATTCTCGGGAAGAGGGGAGTTCCTCCTTCCCCCCTTCTCTCGTCGTGGCCGGAGGCGAGACAACCTCCGTCACTAGCTGTCAAGGTTCCTAGACGAGCATTACAAACGAGGCGTTAGCGACATCCACCAGGTGCTCTTTGCTAATCGTTTAATTTGTTTTAAAATTCCTTTTCGAGACTTTTTTAACAAGATATTGGTATGTTCCATGTGATACTGCTCTTTTGAACAGATATAGACCAAAAAATGAGCGCCGAAATTTCGTTGTAGTATCTTTTTAAAGGATAGTGGGTAGACCTCAAAGAAAGCTACCTAGAGGTCTACCCACTGTCCTTCAATCAGAGCCAATCGGAGCTCGGCGTTCTGACGTCACCACAACCCCTGCAAAAGAAGCAGATGAACTTCCGCTCCGCATTGGTAACACAGCTGGTATACCTTGACTAGTAATCACCTGTCAACTGTACATGAAAGCAGGCAAAAGGTACAACTAGTAAGTTATACAAATCGACAAAATTAAGAGTGTACAAAACTGCATATGTCTAGATGGCATGCCAAAATGCAAGCTCTAATGTTGTCACACAAACATGTCTTAAAATAGTGGCCATATATAATAAGTAATTGAAATCGCCCTTGACTAGCCAGCAAGTTGGATATCAGCTGCCAATGCAATTATTGCAAATTATCATGCAAGAAAATGGATTGTTTAAGACGCTCAGTCCATAAGCGCTCCCTTTTCGCAGTGACAACGGCTCCTGCAGCAGAAATTATAAGGTCGCCAGAAAAGTGACTCACAATGCAGGATGGGCAAGACAAAAACCAAAACAGCTCCCTTGTCTTGACCTAATACATACCTGTTTGAACATTTAACGCGCACTTCTTTTCGCCCAAAACGGTGACCAAAATTACATGCACGTTACAATCGAAACCAAAGACCGAAACTCAAAATAACAATGCAATACTCGGTATAAGGTGACAAGCCCCATTGCCATCTTGACCGTTTGTTTACATTCGCCATTTTGGTAACCATTTCACGCGAATTCTCTCGCGTCTACAGACTCGTGTCTGCTATTCAGATGGAAAAACAAAACAAAAATTCTACTAGCAGGTTTTATTTAAGCGAAAGGGCATCACGCTGGCAGGAAAAGATAACAACGGAGTAGAACTGCGTGGCCTCGCAATCCCAGCAACCCGACGAGCTCGCAAAGTGTTGCTTTGGAAGACGACCCTCCCAGAGGCGATGGTCGCACGCTCGTACAAGCGCGAGAAGCACGGCACCTAAAACGCTTTAGAAGAAAGCAAGGATTACAGTACAACCCACTTATAACGATAATGGGAAAACCTGAAATTTCAATCGCTATAACCGACTATCGTTGTATCTGAACTAGAAACTGATCATTTCCAGTCTAGAAATTGTTAAAAGCGATACATCGTTATAAGCGGGTTGCACTGTACCTCTGTGGACAGCGAAGAACCATCGTCGAACTTCGACAACGGCGACTAGTGCACGGTATTTATTTTTGTGTCGGCGTGTGTTTCATAAAATCGGTTCTATCCGGTATGTGTTCAACCTTGATTAGTTTACCTGCAGACAGAATATCGGCAGCAATTTACTTTTCGAATACCTGGGAGCTATATCTGCCTGCGCGTTAGATTTGGGGGCATGTTAGGTCGTGCAAACATGGGGCGTGTTAGACGGCGCAAACATGGTAGTTCTACATCTAACGTAAATGGCGAGGGTTTATAAAACAATGGCTACATTACCCGCAATTTTAGGCAACTAAACACGGATTTTAAGGAAGCTCTAAATGTTCACGGCATGTCCCATGCGCGGATTCTTCGCTATTTTCCCGAATATTCGTACATTGCCCGAATATTCGGCCATAACCGAATATTCGTAAATTTCCAAATATGCAATCCTCGAATCGAATATGAATAGAATAAGAAAAATATTCAATTCCAAAATCTCTAATATTCGCGCAGCCCTATTGTTTACGTAAAGGCAACCAACCAGGGAGGACACATAACACGAACAACCCAATGGCAATAATGTTTTTGTTTGCGCTTTTAAGATCCCTTCCTTAGTATATTTCATCAAACATACATATTTAAAGCGCAAGAAAGATTGTTTTCTTTCTCTGAAAAACCAAACTTTGTAAAACGCTATTTCACGCGGTGCACGAACTATGCGCAAATCTTTTTCTGTTCTCTCGAGACAACATTGTAATAAGCAAGGTGATACTTGCTCTCCGCTGGTCTCTTTCATTTCACTTGGTTTTGTGTCTTTGAGCACACCGATGAAATGCATATATACCTGAAACTAATGGTGCTTAATTTACATCATTTCTAAAATAAAATAAGTACCATACTTACTGGTCTATAAGTCACACCTATATATATTTGTAGAGTCGGCACAGCGGAACTGTACTGAAAGGCCAGCATATGTCTATTATGAACGCATGACATGCACAAGTGAGAGCAAGTTTCAATATTCTCGTCAATAAATTGAACCAAAAATATAATCCCCCGTGAGAAATTCCCGCAGTTTAGGTTCATACTTACACAAAAAAATGTGCATATGATGCACCATCGTATAAAACGCACAGACGGAAATTTTTGAAAAGCCATGACTCATACATTGGGTTACATGGTATTCAGAATACGAATGCCCGAAAGCTTTTAGGCGTTTTTATATCAATTTTAATGTCTGGTGAAATCGGGTAAAATTTTCGTGAGTCTAGTATCACGACCACTTTCCGATTGGGCAGCGCCACGGCGCAGCTTCCTCGAAGCAATAAGCCCTAAATCAATGCTGCAACAAGCCCCGCGCCCCTGGCCCCGTCTGCTTGTGTTCCAGCAAGAACACGAGCGAACAAGACGGTGACTCCACTAAGGCCACGAGCAATTGGGGAAAGAGAGAAAGTGGCGTGACCCTCACCTCCTCTCCCGCCGGTGTGGTGGCGGGTGCGTCCTTGGAGGGAGGCGGCTTCTTGCCCTCGATCTCCAGGGCCAGTTCCTCCAGCATCTTGTCCAACTCATCCTCGTCGTCGTCCTGCTTTTTCTTCTTCTTTTTCTCCTTCTTTTTCTTTTCCTTCTTCTCCTCCCTGACCACCTGTCCCCAAAGCAAAGCGTGAGCAGAAAGATTTGAGCGCTGTGGTCACAAAAAGCTTAAGAAACACGGGGCGTCGCTTATGACTTCCACGCTTTTCGCCAGGTGATTTGTTCTTCAGTGTCCTTGCCGGCTTATAGCGCGATCTCACTGGCTGCGGAGTGATAAGATGCTTGCAACTCGCCACACCCGCGTTCCTTAGGCGGTCGACTATACACGCTTGCAAGTACGACCTCTGGCGCTGTCTTGCTGCTGGAACGCGTAGACCGTCCGACGCTTTGCCGAGCCCTGCCCACGGCTGCCAGAGTGCCACCCCGAACAACGCGTTTTTCGTCCACGGTGGCCACATCGGCTCTTGAGGCGTCACTGCTTGCAAGCATCTATAGCCAACTGGGGACAACCAATGCCGTTCTGTAGCCCCTGGGAGCTTAAAGGGACGCTGACAGGGTATTTATGATTGCCAAGGCTTTTATTTGTACAACACAATTTGCGGCTCGAAATTTGTTTTCTTTCCGCCCGAAAACCGTCGATTGAGAACTGGCCGGTTTGAGTCGCGCTCACTCTTTTCTCTGTGGTCACGTGCCATTTTCTATGGTCTAGGCACAACCGCCAAAGATAATGAAAGTCGTGGGTCATCGAAGGGACAGACTCAATACTAAAAATATAGACAAAAAATATTATACCCATTTTTCGTGGCTTGTAAAGAGTTGCAAATGCATCAATTGAAAAAAGAAAAAAAAAAAGTTGCAGAGCCACGTGACTTCTGGTAACTTTCTCTTCCTCTAGATTTCTACTTCCTCCCCAGTCCAGTTTCGGCTTCGAGCAGTTGCATTTTTTTTTTACTTTATTGGAAATGTATATGATGCTGTAGCAAAATATTGATTGGGTAGTCTTCCAACTCCATAATGAATCGCCTGGCAAAAATCTTTTTTTTTTTTTTAAATATTGAGGAGGGGCGTCAGTGTCCTTTAAAGGGGTACTCCGGCTGTTTTTTCATGGTCGTTAATATGCCTCAAAATTGGCTCCACACACTGATAGAAACGGCAGTATTAATCCCCAAACATTCTGTAAAAAAAATGTTTGCAAAGTTATTGCATTTTTTAATTTCGTTCTCATTGAGTTTTTGATTACAAGACGTTCGATGGTGAGAAAAGAATGCTTGGAAGCTTATTCACCGAGAAGCACGAAAAAATGCTCGAACATACTCTGCTTAAGACTACCTGACCACCTGAAAGCCTGTACCACTTGTGACGTCACACCACTGGAGAGTGCGCGGAAATTTGAATGTTGGTTTCGTCATCATCTTCATTTACGGTTTTCTCAACTGCTATTTTGAATTTCGAGACAATAAATAGCATACAGTGAAGACAAAGTCCGGGTATTCAGAAAATGCAATTTGTTTGTGTAGCTAGAAAAAATGTCCGTCTCAAACATCTCATTATCGCTCCGCGAACAATCGGGTTGCATTGTATGCAAATAAAACTAATAACAAACATAATTAGCCCTGCGTTTCTTGAGCTGTCGGCAACCACAGAAACCCAAGGTTGCCCGCCAAAACGAGAGAAGGAAAACTCACCTTCTCCTCCTCCTCTTCAGGCTCTTCCTCCTTCGCACTCTCCTCCCCTTCATCCCCCTCATCCCCCAGGTCGAGCAGGGAGAACCCGCCAGCCTTCTTTGTCGACGCCTCCTCCTCTTCGTCAGACTCCGCCCCCTTCTTTTTGCCCTTCTTCCCCTTGGGGACCTTTGGAGCCTCCTCTTCCTCGTCCGACTCCGCCCCCTTTTTCTTTCCCTTCTTCCCCTTGGCCGGTTTCGCCGCTGGCTCCTCCTCCTCCTCATCAGACTCCGCCCCCTTCCTTCCCTTCTTCCCTTTGGGCGGCTTGGGCGCCTCTTCCTCTTCCTCATCAGACTCCGCCCCCTTCCTTCCCTTCTTCCCTTTGGGTGGCTTGGGCGCCTCCTCCTCTTCGTCTGACTCCGCCCCCTTCTTCTTTCCCTTCTTCCCCTTGGTCGGTTTCGCGACTGGCTCCTCCTCCTCGTCGGACTCCGCCCCCTTCTTTCCTTTCTTCCCTTTCCGCGTGGGCTTCACTGCTTCCTCCTCCTCCTCGCTCTCGCCTCCGCCCTTTCCCTTCTTGCCCTTCTTCCCCTTGGTGACGGGCCGGGCATCTTCGTCATCGCTGTCCGCGTTCTTGGCGCCCTTTTTCGCCTTGGCTTTCCGGTTTGGAGCGTCTTCGTTGGCGCCGTCGCCGGCATCGGCCTGGAGGGGAAATGGAACGGTTTGTTGCGTTTAAAGCTTAGTTTGGCGGCACTGACATAAATAGTGGTACAGTCATTTCCCGTTAATATGAAGTCTCCATTCCCCAAAAGATTGCCCACACTAAAAGGATAAGAACACTTGTATTTACCCAGTTCGTCCAAGAATATTTTGTCTATATAGCAAGGTACCAACGAGACATGACTAGTCCACAAAATCGGCAAGATCTGGTTATGTCCCACTAACCTCACGAAATAAAAAAGGAATAAAATCATGCTAAGTATTTCCTGAGTTACAAGGAAATCAGGACTTCTTCCGAGCTTGACCAGTTCAAACTCTGCTACATGCTTGGGCTAGAGATTTCGAGATTCTTGCCACAAGTGGTTCAAAGTCCAACTACTGAAGCACTGAACATTTCTAGCTGGTCATAAATTTCCACTTTTCTGGTTTAGACAACCGGCACATTCTCGTATACCTCGAGCTGCATAGTTTCAACTTGTTTGTCGGTAGGATTGTGCATTTTCAGAGCTTATTTCTGAGCAGTAGCGGAGGGTGTCTTCTAATTTTGTGGCACATGAAATTCAATTTTTTTTTCTTATTGTCACTGGGTTTTGAGTTTAACAAGAAAATGTATGCTTCAATACAGAAATAAAAAGGTAATGCTTTACCACTACTGTCGCGGCAAAGCTACCTCTTCTTCTTTTTTTTTTTATAACAGGTCAAAAAAGACATTCTGCTGCGACTTAAAAAGGGCCGTTAAAAGAAAAATTGCAAAAGTTGTTTAAGGACCTAGGAAAAGATTATCACTGGTCAGGTATTTACAACTGTGTCAACCTAAATTCTGAGCTTTTCGGATAAATCTGAATCCTTCCTAGTCTTACCGGCAAAACTGTTTGGGCCCCTTTATTGGATTTATATGAAAATGCCAGAACCTCTTTATAGGTTATGCACTGTACGAGTTTTCAATAACGCTTACCGAATTAAAAATAATATCATCCATACTGTACAAATTCAGTCGCAACCACTTCCCTGCCAGTTTTTACCGTCCAATTTACCGTCCAATCAGCGCTCGTCCTGTCCAGTTCCTTCCTTTGTCCTTGCAAAAATTCGCGCTGTTCCATTATGAATCCATACCAACTCGCCCAGTTATCCTGTTTACTAAGCCAATTTGTAGTCAACATCGAGCACCAAAAGCAATCAATTAAGCAGGTTCCCAAGTACCAGCACCGTCATTTAGACTGTTTGTGGGTAACTCTAGGTATGTAGATAGACCCAAAAGTCAAATTTCGTTGTTGGAAAGTTTAGCCAGCGGGAAGTTAGTCTGTGCACGAGTGACACCTGGTGCCTCCACTGTGAATAGGCAACATGGCCAATGCAGTATGACCGTTAACGGGTCCATATCACATGAGCGAATGACTTTTGAGCGAACAGCGACATTTGAGCGAATCGACGTTTTAGCGAATAACGGGGGCGCGCGTTAAGCCATCCGCCGCGCAGCGCTTTACGCTCCGCTTGTTCTGGGGGCGGCTTTCCAGTAGCTTTTTGAACTCTCGCTACTTCTCGGTTGGTCGGCGCAAGCGAGGAGGTTTAAAATATTATGAGAACATGTGGTGCGGGACAAATAAACTTTCAAGTCGAAAAAAAAGACAACAGAGGAGAACGTCACAATTTTTTGAGACATTTTCTTTTGTCTTTTCCTTCAACTTGAAAGTTCCTTAATTTTTGCGCACCCCGATTTGAGGTGTCACATTATGATTAATTATCACCAGCTCTCTTTCCCATGCACCGTTTCTTTTTTTTTTTTTTTTTTTTTCATTAAAAAGAGGACACTCCTCTATGAGAGGATTGCTTGCGGAAGCTACGAAGCTGACGGCATGCTCTCTCCTACAGGGGCGGATCCAGAACTCCGTTTTTTTTTTTTTTTTTTTTGGGGGGGGGGCGGAAACTTTCTAAGGATACTATTCTCCCATTCTTTCTCGTGTACCGGGGGGTCCACCCCTGTCAAATTGCCCTCCGAGAAGGGGGGAGGGGGGCGGCCGCCCTTGTCGCGCCCCCCTTGAATCCGCCCCTGCTCTCCTAGTACATTTAACCCCCCTTGGTGCAACAATCCAGTGCAAGCGGCGCCAAATTCAGAAGAGGGACTTCCGAATTTGGCTCCATTGCTGAAAATAACTACCCTGTGGCCACTTGATTTTATCAAATATTCGCCGCTGTTTTTAAAAAAATAGGTCATGCACCCCTGGGCAATGCATAGCAGTTAAAAAATAACTGTATAGGAGAATTAAAGGACATCATGAAAGATTGTATTAAAATACTTGTACTTTACTTTTAAGTTACATTGTATTTATAGTACTTTACTTCAAGTACATTGCACCCAGTGTACTTACTACTTCACTTAAAGTACATCACGTCTCATTTACTTTGTACTTTACTTGAAGTACTTTTTAGATGTACTTTACCCAACACTGCTCCCAACCGATAACCTGGGGTCAGCAGTAATGATTACACAAGGAAGCACCCGCAGATCTCATTCTTCTCAACGGAGATACTCTTCCACCTTGGCCTTATCCGACTTTGTTACTCACACCATTTCCATTTTTAAAGCTCGAACATTCTTGGCCTGTGCAATTTTCTCTCCTCAACTGCGCAGATTATGAACACAGCACTGTTACGACATTGTGAAGGCTGCCAGCCTGCTAGCATGGACAGCTCTACGAGAACATGACGACCATACACAGCCTGCAGCAACAGAACGAAAATGTGGCACTCACATCTTTGGCCTTCTTCTTCAGACCACCTTTGTCATTGATGGTAAGAGTTTCCATTTCTTGCGTGAGGGTGTCATCACTGGAAGCAACCAACGTACCATGAAGCGACTTTTTAATGATTCCCCTTTGTGCTAACTCCTTTTTCTGCACATGAAGACAAGCTGAAAGCGAACATCTGTAGCTGCCCCTAGCCAGGCAGATCGTAGCAGTACTGTCAGTACCATCGTCGCGTCATAGATTGTAACATATGCACTGCAGCAAGATGTTTTGATCACCAACCCGCCTGCTTTATATCAGGCTAGATCGATACTTGGAGGCTCACAAATGGTGATCGGGCTTCAACTGGACATATGAAAATCCATTTACACGAGTACCGACACGTTTTACTTGGCACGCCGAGCAATTTGTTGTTTTGTTTTTGTTTTTCAACTCCTCGTTTTCTTAGCTGTGGCTTCTGTTTTGTTGTTCTACGGCTTAAAGGCTGCTGCCTGCTCCGCTATTCCGAAAAAAAAGTTTTAATCTGCAGAAAAACTGCGGAATAACTCAGCGGTGTGCGGAATTAAATCCGGTAGTGAGCTAGCCCCCGAGCTCAAGCTGTCACGTTTGTGGCTGGGCCCCAAATGAATTGCGAAGAGCCCGAAAACCGGCTAGAGTCAAATTACCAACGACGCTGTGAACATCGTTCCCGCTGTCATTTTGCTAATCATCGAAGCACGATACCACTTCGTATATTTTTTTTGTGTGTTATTGTTTTAACTCAAACGTTAGGCTTATAGTTACCGAGACGTACGGCCCTTTACTACGGGCATAGGGAACACGCGCACGGTCGGCTTTCGACGATCAAAATTCGCTACTTACTCCTCAAGTTTGTCTTTCTTTGCCTTTCGGTCCTTCCCCATGGCTTCTTACCGCACGCCCGTTATGTACAAGACGATCGTTCTCGTTTTACGCAGCGTAAAACACAACTTTCCGTGAACTCGCATGTAACTTTGCTAGGCCACGGTGCCGCGTATGGAGACATCTAGAGATTCCGGAAGTGGCCATAGTCAAGGGGAATACAGCCAGCCACCAGCCAGCCATACAGCTCAGCGGCTTAGCCCGGAAGTTGAAGTAGCAGACGTCTTGAGCTACTCGATCGCTACGATAAATATTCGATTTATTCGAAACCAAATCAAATACTACAAATACAATAAAAGCGAGTTATGCGCATACCTAGTGGAACTGCTAAATTTGAGTAATGTTGTTGTTTTCTTGGATGTGCGGTTTAGTCATTCAGTGAGCTCTCACAAGCAAGTGCGCATAAAACATATTTCTCTTTCTCTTGATCTTGTTAAGGTGTTCTTTTTTACGGAATATTTTTTATAAACGACGTAATTTTGCAGATTTTTCCTTTAGCTGCCGCATTCGAAATGATGCAGAAGCAGAGGCTGCACAGCGACTCTGCGTGATCCGTAACACGATTATCTGAAGATCAGTGCGCAGCAGTTCGATCTGCGCCGAAATTCCCCAAATTTGCCTGTTTCATCGCTTATACTCTGTCTTAATCCATCAATCACATTTCTATCGAACGCAACGAATAAAATGCGCAACGAGAACAAAATCAAAAGCAAAGTGGTAGCCCTTTAAATTACGAAACTACGGTTCGAGTATGTCCGGCTGTGGCAAGCAACAAAAAATGGCGCTGTTGAAGGCAAGGAAGGCATTCAAGGTTTGACGCAAGAAAAATGAAAAATGGTAAGGTTTTTCTTCATTAACCGATCCACGAACGAACGAAACAGTGCTGCGTGTCCACGCTGGCGGCGGCCCTTCACCACTAGTGCCCCAAATTGCGGCCACTAGACCGCATATCGCCACTAGCTCCAACTAGCCGCTAGACTATGGAATGCTAGCTCAATCATATTAGCGCTTGAATCGAACGCGTTACCATAACCTGCCCTGTAGAAACCGCGGCTCAAATATTAGCAAAAACCTCTATGTTGACCCCGTCATCCAATTGTCCGGTCATTTATTAAGCACGCGGCGCCGGAGATGCAGATGTTCGAGCCGCCGTACGGTGAGCGATTGTAGTTTTATTCGGCGCCTGATAGGGCTGCTAGAGCAATCCGGGACTGGCAGATAAAAAGAAGAAAAAGAAACCTCTCTAATCTGCGATTTTCGCTCCTACTTATTTTTACGGGCAGCGGGGGCTTAGCCCGATATCTAGCTTTTAAGCTATCACCGCCGATAAGCGAGTCAATCTGTCGGCTCTCTTTGCGTTCTCTTTCGAAGGGAGGAATGATAGAAAGAAAGAAATTGATGTGTTTCGTAATCTCGCCTCAAAGTTATAAAAACGAAAATGCGGTGCTTTTGTAAAAATTGATATCACCAGTGATTGTCCAATGACCGTCCAGTGGCCGTCGAATGACTGTTCAATGGCCGTCCAATGGCAGCACCAATAACTGTCCAATGACAGCACCAGTGACTCTCCAATGACGACGGGAGCAGACGGCACCAAGTCGTTTCGTTTTCGCGTTGTGCCACTGCTCTCGTGGTCATTAGAGCATTCTGTCCCGCTGAAACAATACACAAATTTTTGCATATTTGTCATGGTATCAGCACCGAAGGATAACTAGAATTCCGGTTGTGATGGTATCTGCTTTCGTGTCATTGGTTGGTCTGGTTGAGTCACTCCAAACCCTCCCTTTGGGCGCCATTTCCGAGGGTTACGACATGGTGTATTGTGTGACCTGCATTGAATTCACAGAACCCGAAGGTCTCTATTTCTCACCTATATTCTAGTAAGGTCGGCCATCTAGAGGGTCTGGAATGCACGTTGCAAAAGCACTCTGGACGCTCGCCGTTGGCTTGCGCTCAAGAACCATGGACTCAGCCATGGCCACCAGTGAATACCGCCTATACACCATTCCAGATCAAAGCACGCCATACGCCAGAATGTTGAAAATGGCACCAGCCAGAAGCCCTTTTCTGGAATGATCTATGTGGAGCGCAAGTTTGTCTGCTTCCTGCACAGGGGTAGCGAGGATGTAAGAACGCTGAGCTCGTATTGACTGATTAAAAAAAATAGTGGGTAAACCTGAAAGCATCTAGCGTTGAGGTCTACCCGCTATCCTTTCAGTCAAAGCCAATCAGAACTTGGCGTTGTTCTGATGTCACCGCATCTCCTGCTGAAGAAGCAGACAACTTGCTCTCGGCATAGACATCTTGGCAAGGTGTTACATGACCCAATGCATAGCCGTCTTCTGGCTCGCCTAATGCACCCCTATGTTTTTCTCTACAAGACACCTGGTGAGATCTCTTGTAGATGTCTCGAAGACCACTACTAGATGTCTAAAGATGATTATTGAACGTCTCAGCGTCTCAATGTACCTTGTTGCTTTTTATTTGTTCAGGTGATAAGGTAACCTTTTTGGTTTACAAGGTGCCTTGAAAGATGCATCTAAGATGTCTATCAGGCATCTTAGTGACCACTATGAAGTTGCATTGTGTTGTAAAGATGTCTTGTAGATGCCTCAAAGGCCATTACTGAACATCTATTGGAAGCTCAGTGCATCTTTTAACTGTCCATTTGTTTAGATAATGAAGCATCATTTTTGGTTTATAGAAAGATGCTTTAAAGATGCCTATAGACATCTCAGTGACTGCTATGAAGCTGCTTTGTGTTGAAAGATTCCTTGTAGAAACTTCAAAGACCACTGCTAAATATCTATTGAATGTCTCAGTACATTTTGTAGCTATCTATTTGTTCACATCATGGAGTACCATTTCGATCTACAAGGCACCTTGAAAGATGCATCAAAGACTTTTACTAGGCATCTCCATGACTCCCATGAAGTTTCATTGTGTTGTAAAGATTTTTTTTGGATGCCTCAAAGACCACTGCTAGACATCTAAACATGACTAGTGGAAGTCTTAGTGCATCTTGTAACTGCTCATTTGTTCACATAATATGGCATCATTTTTGGCCTACAAGACACCATTAGAAATGCATGAAAAATGTACTAGACATCTCATTTACCGCTATGACGTTGCATTTTATTGTAAAGATGTCTTGTAGACGCCTCAAAGACCACCGCTCTACTCCATTTCACCTTAAGATGTACTGCAACAGACGTTAGAAGTATGTTAGCCATTTCAGTGCTTCACACGTGCCACATAGCTTCCCGCCCTGCACATCACTTTGCCTAGAGGGAAGTTCCTGCCACGTGCTCCAAACTGTGAATTGGTTCCGGTTGCTCGTAGCTCCTGTTGTGGTATATTGTACGATCAAGTGGAGTACAGTAGTCTTGTGCGAATAGTGGATTTTGAGTCCGAAGCGAATTCGAAGCGAATAGTGGTTTTGGCCGAATATTTTCGATTCGAATATCGAATAGTTTTTCTACACCTTTCACTACCATTGCATAATGCTTAGACGAAAACCCAGCTAAACCTGTAAAGGTTATTCCACTTTTTCATTCATAAGCTAAGCCTAATCTATCTATATTTATGAACTGTGATCTCAGAAGGTCTGGTGTCTTGGGATGGCAAGTAAACGACGGATTTGCCATAAAATAATTTGTATATAGATGGCCAACTATATCAATTGAGTGAATTTACAAATCTTGATATATAAAATATTATTTCTTCAATCTCAAGTTAAAAAAGAATGAGTCGCGCATGATGAACACAGGTCGTAAAAGCATCTCTGCCTAATTCCATAAAAGTTTAATTTTGAAACTTTTACTACAATGTAGATATACACATTCACAAAGTTTCCATTTATTTTCAAATACAGTCGGCACGGCTGCACCATCCCGCTTTGAATGTATGCTTTTCTTCCGAGCACGCAATTACGATATTGTTTATCGCGGCAGGTTACCCCGTTAAGTGCGCTTCTTACCTAGCACCGATGTAATGCGGACAAGCAACACCCGCGGAGCTCACTTTCGCGGGTTTTGCTTCTCCGCAGCGCACTGGTGCTTGGTAAGAAGCGCACTCAACGGGGCTAACCCGCTGTAATCAACACTTCGAAAATCGCGAATAGTGCAGTTCTTTTCGAAGCGAATATCGAATAGTGTATTATTCGGAACTACTATTCGAAATTTCGAATATTCGCACAACCCTAGAGTACAGGTATTTAAAAATTCTTATTGGAAAGCTCAGTGCATCATGTGGCTGTTGCTTTTTTCCTGTAATGAACAGTCATTCTTTGTTTACAAAATGCCTCGAACGACGTCTCAAAAATGTTCACTGGGTGTCTCATGGACCACTTCTGTGTTGCATCATGTCTTGTTTTCTGGTTTTTTTTTATTTTGTTTTTTTCTAACAGGGCGCAAATGGATCATTGTTGGAGAAGGAGATTGGTCATGATCAGTTCCCATCGAACGAGCACTACTTTGGCCTTGTAAACGTGAGTATTGTTTATATTGGTGTCCTTACTATGGGTGTTAGAATTTTTGTGGTATCGAGAAGGAGAAAGCCTGGCATGGCTTGAAACATCCAGCCGCAAAGTTCACAATATTCAAGGCACCTGCCGCTTAAACGGCATGTGCGGGTTGACCTTCACATAGCTTGTAGTGATGGGAGCGCTGCCCCGTGTGCGCCAAACTGTGCCATGAACGAAGGTTTGGGGTTTGCTACATCTTGCGCCAAAATGACATTTTTGCTTAGAATTGCGCCACACCTGCACCAAGATGGTCAAAACATAAAAATATCTTATTATTGGTCAACTCTATGATTGAGAGAAGCAGAAAGAGAAAAATGGTACAAATATATACTTCACAGCGTCTCTTCACAGCGTCTGTGAAAAATCTTGTATGTGTAAGAAATTTGTCGGTCCAATAAATGCGTATCATCAAATAAATCATATAAGAGCATACAAGAGCCTTTGTAGAACATATAAGAACAGTATACTTCTTATCAGTTTCTTATAACTTCTTATATAATCGCATACTGTTCTCATTTGTTCTTAGAAGGTTCTTGTATGCTCTTATATCATCTTATTTAATCATATGCCCTTATTGGACAAGGAATTTTTTATGTAAAAGGTTTTTCACTAGGGTGCTCACTGTATATAGGGTGTCTGAAATAACCAAGTTCAATCTAAAATGGGCCGTAAAAATCGGTGCCTGCTCGTAGCAATCTAAACTTTTCGTCAAAGGTGCATTTCACAGGTCGGTTTTATCTTGTAAAATTACAAAGCGTAGCTCCCTTTCTGTAAAAAAATGGGGCCAAAAAAACTTGCCAGATTCAACGGCGCAGACGACCGAGTTACGTGGCGGGGCACGTTTGGCGCACATATTGATAGATGGCGCTACCTCCTTATCGAGACCGCTCACGACGACCGAGGTCTATTAAAATGAACATAATCTTTTTGTAATGTACCCTTGGTTTAAAAATAAATGCAGACAATAAAAGCAAAACTTAAAGTAAAAAAAAAAAAAAAAGTGGTTGCACAACAAAAACGCTCTTGCTGCCGATGGATTTTGTCTGCGTGTCGTCTGCTTTCTTTAGCTGGCCGGCTACACCTTCCAATGTATTCCGACGCCATCTATCAATACATGTGCCAAACATGCCCCGCCAATCGACTCAGTTGTCTGCGTCACCGTCCGCGTTGACCTTGGCAAGTTTTTTGGCCCTATTTTTTTACAGAAAGCTAGCTAGGCTTTGTAATTTTACAAGATAAAACCGACCTGTGAAATACACCTTTGGCGAAAAGTTTAGATGGCTGCATGCAGGCGCCGATTTTTGAAACTCACTTTAGATCGAGCCTGATTATTTCAGACACCCTGTAGTTTGTTTCATCTGACTGAGGTCAGGGCAAAGTCGAAGATTCAAACACATACAACTACAGACTCGCACACTAAAAGCGTGTCACGGGGCCTTTGCTGTACTTGATTGCTTTATTCGACAAAAGAACACACACTGGAAGATGAACGAATGCCTTGATGTCGCACTTTGATGCTGTTTGGTCGGTTCAACTGACTCGCAGTGTTGGCTGCGCTTCGAATTGAGGTGAAAAAACGTTTAGAGATTACTCGTCAATCGCTCTGGCCGGTTGATGCGCTGGCAGGTTGATCGCCAACATCGTCTAAATTTCCAGACAATGCCGGCAATGTCAGGAGCGAGAAGTCACAAAAAAGCATCGCAAAATAGTAGTATGGTGGCTACTCTGATAATACAGAACCAGGGTCTTGTACTCCTGATGGGATCACTTGATTATCATGTCTACCGCATGCCACCTCTCACCAGCGCGCACGTCGAGCTTTGTCGCTTTGCACCCAAGTGGTAGGAGCAGCGGCTGACATGGGTCGGCGGCCTGGGTGAATGCGACACTCTCACTAATTATGCTCACAGCTGTTCCACCAGGACACTTTCTTTGTCTTGATTTTAAGTTCATCTCTAATTTTAAGAAGTACTACGGAAAGAGAAAAAAAAAATGTGTATCTTTTTCTGAATAATAATGCTAGTCAAAGTAGTTCCTGCTCAGCTATCTATCGAAGGAGCAGCAAACTTTGACTTCACTGTGGTTCCAGCGTGGTAAAGAGCGCTGTCAATTTTAAAGCACAGGCGTAGGTTTTCAGAATATTTGTGGGTGAATGTGAGGGCACAGCCGAGCAGGTTTAAATTGAACATGACATAAACCTTGTGACTGCAGGTTTAGCGTATGTGTCATCTTTACCTGCAGTCCCGGGATTTATGTCATGTTCAGTTTGTGGGTGGTTGTATTTGCAGTTTATAGGATTAGAGTATGGAGTTTGGTAGGGTTTTAAAACTTGTAGAAGGGGGGCCATTTTTATTTATAGACATACTTGTTATGCATACCTGATAGTATGCTGGTTTTTGCAGTCATTTCACAGAAATTATATTTACAGGCTAAACAAACTACCAGGTGCAAAAATGGGAGGGGAGAGGCTTTATCCCAACTGAGTTGTTGCGCTATGATTAATTTTTAAAAACACTTTTTGAGTGCCCTTTTTTAAGTAAAACTTACTCTGACAAGAACCTTATTTCTTGAAATGAGGCTCTGTGTTTCTTTCGCACCCTATCTATTTTTATTACAAAAGGTATAAAGTAATATTGCCGTGCGCGCAGCTTCCCAAGGAGACCGCGCGGCCGTGGCCTAACGGCTATCGCGAGTGCCTTCCACGCAGAAAGCCAGGGTTCGATTCCTGGTCGCGGGGACGCATTTTTGTTGACTCTAACGTAATGTTCCGGTAAATTCGAGAACCGTGTTGCTTGTTCGAGTAACGAATGTTCTAGTCGCCGAACCTTCCAGGTCGATTGTTCCAGAAGCCAGCGCGTGTACATAAGGGGCTCCGAGTGGCGATCTGCAGTCAGTCTCGCCCAAGCGCTCGATCTTGCTGTTACGCCGCTGTCGACGCCCGCGACGCTCTATTGTTATCTTTTGTTTCCTTTTTATTTTTGGGCACAAGTTCGCCCCATTAAACGTTTAGTTTCTTCAGTTATCATCGCCTCATTCATTGTCATTTGTGACAATATGATCAAGTTTTAAAAGGAAACCCAGAGTCATTATCATAGATGCATTTATTAAGCGACGCAATCACTTTTTCCTTTTCGAGTGGGATGTGCTAACAGATTTTGGCATCTGCTCCAAAAGTGTCAGTGGCTGCTCCAAACCAGTATTTTTGCCTGCTACAGAACCTGCTACAAAAGGTCAAATACCACTTCCATCACTGAGCTTGACTTTGCTGAGTTAGGCAGGAGTGCCATATTTGGAGAGCTATAGATTTGTTTTACAATTAAGCGATAACAGCATGCAAATCTGCAATTGCAGCAACTTTGTCACATCACATCAGTGACATTGCTATTAGAATGTGCTGTTGGTTTCCCCCTCTTGTTGATAGCTTGCATTGATGGTCTTCATTTGTTTGAGGGGCCTCACATGCGCAGCATTTATGGGCTGCCATCCATTTGCCCTAACGTGAAGGAACAAGTGCTTCATCTGTTTTAGCTTCGTTGACCGGTTGTCATGGAAATGCACAGCATGTCCGCCTGCCAACAGTGAAATGTCGACGAATAGATAGGTGACATTCCCCTCGCTTTTCCCCGGGAAAGTCGGGGAAATGTCGGAAAATTTTGTGAAAAGGTTACAGGAGTTGGGGAAAATTTGTTAATGAATGTTGCTTTATTGCACGCCTGCATAGGGTTACAGACGGGGAGTCCCGAATATAACTTTTCGGTGGATCAATGATGCAGGTACCTCACAAACCTCAAAGACTCGTTTTTTTATGGGGTCACGGATGGTTGAGATCTACAATTGTACGCAATTGTAATTTTTATTGGAGGTTTTCAACCTATTCCTTACATGCATATAAATATAAACACTTTGCAAAATCCAATCAAGCAACGTTGGTGGTAGCACATTGTCACGCAACACAGCTGGAACGAACTGACAAAAAGCGGTTGCAAGACATGACTATGTACCTGCTATAGGAGGTATTCCGATGAGGGAATTAACGTGAGCTATGAGTAAAGCAACTTATCATCTGCCACTACAAAAACTTTGAAGGTCAAGGAAAGATTGTTGTGGCAGTTTGCTCTCGGCACGTGCAAAGCAGCAGAGCATACAGCAATGGAGACCAGTGTAGTATGAACGCTGTACCTACATGATTTTTAGTTTGATCCAGTTTCGAAACGGTGATTACCAGATAAAATGGGTTTAACCGATAGTGTTCAATTCAATCCAAGTGTTGGAATCCATGCTCAAAGCTAAGTGCCTGCCGACGCAATGATTTTGAACGAAATTCAAGCCGATTGCTGATGCAGCATTAGCATTCAATGTGTGCTGGGGTTGCACCAGTAAAATATAGAGGCCTTGGATAGTTTGCATGAAGGGCCACTAGATGGTATGCACTTCTGTTTCGAAATAATGCTGTTAAAAGGCTTAACCTTGGTCTTTTGTATGTTAGGTAAAGGTTAACTGTTCATAATAAAAATGCTAGTGGCTCAAGCCAGTGCCCGATTAAAAGGATTCAGCCGTATGCATCCATCTATCCATCTGTTGTGACATCTAGCTCATACACTTTGTTCAAGACAGATATTTCTAGAGGAGGTATCTATGACAAGTCTAGGGGCAGCTTTTTGTTGTTTGAGGCTTGGGTGGGAGTGTTGCTGGCAGGAAAGTGAAACAGTGTGTGTAGCATGCGGTGAGCAGAATGAAATAGCTGAGCACTCCATAGACCACTGTGAATGGCTTCTCCCTGCAGCTGTGGAAAGACGCATTCAGTGAAGGCACCGGTGTTTAATGTCAGTGAATGACAAACTAAAGGTAGGGGTGAGCAAGCGGAGGTTTTTTGACTGGTGGCATAGCTCAAGAGAGGGATGAATCATTTTCTCCCCCCCCCCCCCCCTTCCTGACCCCCTTCTGGAATTTTTATAAATGTACTATAAAAAACCTTAGCCTTCATTTTTTTTTTTTTTTTATTTAGATAGTTATTATTTGTTGAAATTAAAAAGATTGGTTAGGTGGTGTAAGCCACCACCCCCAGTCAAGGGGTTGAGCCTTATTCGTCCATCTATTCATCGAAAGAAAACACTGGCTAGATGGCATAAGCTGCTACCTGATTAAAAGTGTTTGGCCTTATTCATCCATTTGACATAACTAAGCACTGGCTGGGTGGCACAAGCTGCCGCTCAATTCAAAGGGTTTAGACTCGTTTGTCCATCCGTAAATTCATTACATTACCCGGGGAATTCTAAGGTAAGACATGTGGTCTGCCCGGCCATGTAACACGTCTGGGTGTGCCATTTTTCCAGTTTGGCAACACGTGCTACTGCAACTCGGTCCTGCAAGCGCTGTACTTCTGCAAGCCATTCCGGGAAAAAGTGCTGGAGTACAAGGCCCGCAACAAGCGCACCAAGGAGACCCTGCTCACCTGCCTGGCCGACCTGTTCCACAGCATCGCCAACCAGAAGAAGAAGACGGGCACCATCGCCCCGAAGAAGTTCATCGCCCGGCTTCGCAAGGAGAACGGTAGGTGGACCCTCTCACTTCAGAGGGGCCGTGCAACGATATGCGGAGCGCAAGTTTGTCTGCTTCTTGCACAGGGCTTGCAATGATATCAAAACACCGAGCTCTTATTGGCTAATTGAAAAAAATAGTGGGTAGACCTCTTGGCATCTAGCATTGAGGTCTACTTACTATCCTTTCAATCAAAGCCAATCAGAGCTCAGCGTCGCTCTGACGTCACCGCAACTCCTGCGCAAGAAACAGACGACTCGCTCTCCGCATCGGGTGAAAATGTTCCTCCCTTTACGCAAGCTTACTGACATTAAAGAGACCCAAGTATATTCGCACGCAATGATGCTGACTAAAAAGCTTCTTTGTCGAAGCATATTTCTAAGAATAAAAATAAAACCTTAACAATGTGAGGAACTCAGCGCGTGCCCGGTGCTTTGCCAACTCCGACACTTGGCTATGACAAACATTGACGACACATAATTGGCTCCACGTCCCGTGGCTGCTTGTTCTGGCAGCGTGTTGAGAGGGTGAATGCTGCTCTTATTCTCGAATGTTTTCTGCGACTGCTGTTGCATAGAACAAAACATTAATGCGTGTTTCATAGGTTATGTTTGTTGAGGAATAACTCAAAGTGCTATTTACTGAAAGTAAAAAAAATTGTTGCATCGTAGGAGCGTCTGTTTACATTTTCTTACGATACATTAGAAGTCAAGGGAACATCCGTGCCTTAAATGCCGCGTGCAAGGCTACTCCTTGAACGCGTTGCTAGGCTCCACATGGACCACGGATGTTCTGCTGACTCTCGATGTAAGCAGACGTAAGTCCCCATAACAAAGCGCAACGTAAGAAAATGGTGCTGTTTGAACCAGCCTTTACTATCTCTTTCTCTCTCTTTCAAACTCTTCGAATCCGACTGAATCGCTGCACCTATACGGCGTGCAAGTTTGTCTGCTTCTTGCGCAGGGGTGCGGTGACGTCACAGCGACGAGCTCTGATTGGAAGGACAGCGGGTAGACACAGAGGAGCCATTGTCCCTAATAACCACTATATCCCTCCAAGCTCTGATTGCAGGGATAGTGAATAGATGCAAAGGCTAGCCTTTGTTTCTACCCACTGTATCCCTCCAATCAGAGCGAGCAAGGTCGTCGTCTGCTCCTTGCGCAGAGTGGTGTCGGGGTCTGGCGTACGGGTACCGAACGCCAACGTCGTCTGCCGGTCGTAGCAATGGTTGTCTTACCTTTTCTACATCTTTCTGAAATCCACCGCTTCTTAACGAACGAGGACTTAGCCTTTGAGAAAGGGTACAGTAATTACCTCAAAGAGTACTGGTATGTTAGTTTTTGTCGACTAACAACTACCAGACGCATTCCAACAAAAGATGAACCCACGGCCGAGACGTCGTCTGCTCCCAACTGAGGAGCAGCTGCGAGGGTGGAGCCTCGTAGCACACGCATCACTCCCTGTCGTCACGTCTTTTCTCTTGCTTTCCTATACTTGGCGTCAATTATTTCACGCTACATTGTCGAGGCTAGTAGCTTCTGCAGTGCTCCAACTTTGTCGAGGTTAATTGCTCGAGTGCGTGCGAATGAGACGCAAAACGAAGCCACACAATCTCGCAGCAGTGCGATGCTGCAGCACTGCGGAAGCTACACTAGCCTCGACAATGTAACACAAAATTGTCGACGCCGAGAAAATGCTAGCTCCTCTTCTCGCTCAAGAAAGAGACCATTCTGTCACTACACTTGCTCGGCGTGTTCCTTAACCATTGAACAATTTTTTCCTTCGACCTGGCTAACTAGTTTTTAGGATAAGCTCTTCAGCGCTGGCTTTTGCAAAAGGTGCATTTATGTAGTTCACATTCCTCGTTGCACGCTCTGCGCACTGTTGACAGTTCGTACCAAGAGCAAGTTAGCTCGAGAGAAGATCGTTTCGTGGGTACCTTGTTCGACGCCGTAGATGCCATTCCCGCTTGACTGTTCCATCTCTTTATTTCGACCTTGTCTCGCAGACCTCTTCGACAACTACATGCAGCAGGATGCGCATGAGTTCCTCAACTACCTGCTGAACACCATCGCGGACATCTTACAAGGTGCGGTCGCTCTTTCGCTCCCTTAACCCATCTTATTTTGCGGCATACGTCGAACTCCTGGCGCGTTCAGATCGCACTCTGTTTCTTGTCATATTCTTGTACGCTCAAGGCACCAGGTTGGTTGCTGTGGTTTAAGGGGTTTTATTAATTAACAAGTTGCTGTCAAAGCGAACTCTGTTGTATACTGCCGTGCCCCACCGTATCGAACCTGGATATTTAAAATTGTTGCCTATATCGAATACAATAGTCTGTTGCAGGTTGAGAATAGAAATTCAAGTTCCTCCCACGAAGCTCTCCACTTTTTTCACTTTAGCAGAGCGAAGGCCAAAGGGGAGATGAGAGGAGGGAAGCACCAATCATGGCAAGCAGAGGGCTTTGTGAAAGGAGCCTGTCTTGTTATTCTTTACCTGCAACAGACTGAATTGTAGTTATTAACGCAAGGGACAGTTGGTTTAACAATATGTTAAACCAACAAACCCACCTCAATATTTTAGTACTGCAACAGACTGTTGGCTCTTCCTTGTGCGAGTTGAAACGTGGGGTTGCCTGTGTGGGAACAGCCCTTGGATGCTTCTGGTTCCGAAGCAGACTGCAGGTTTTGCAGAATTTGCGAAATAAAATCTATGCACTCTCTTCGAGGAATTGTCATTTTTAGCATTGTCAAACGTAATTCACCGGAAGCGTGCCAGGGCTACCCAATAGGTGGCGCCACCGAGTTTACTGCCAAACAAAAAATTGACCGCATCTCCACGTGGTGAATGATGTTGCTTGGGGCGAAGCAACATCATTCACCTACTGACTTGAATGAAAAGGCTCGGCAGCATGCCGAGCCTTTTCATTCATGTCAGTAGGAGAAGGTGTGGTTTTCTTTTTTTTCTTTTTTTAAGCAGACAGATGGGATGGCATCTCAGAACCCCCTACTCTTTTTTTTCTTCTTTTTCTTTGAGCCTTTTCATTCATGTCAGTAGGAGAATGTGTGGTTTTCTTCTTTTTCTTTTTTTAAGCAGACAGATGGGATGGCATCTCAGAACCCCCTACTCTTTTTTTCTTCTTTTTCTTTGAGCCTTTTCATTCATGTCAGTAGGAGAATGTGTGGTTTTCTTCTTTTTCTTTTTTTAAGCAGACAGATGGGATGGCATCTCAGAACCCCCTACTCTTTTTTTTCTTCTTTTTCTTTGAGCCTTTTCATTCATGTCAGTAGGAGAATGTGTGGTTTTCTTCTTTTTCTTTTTTTAAGCAGACAGATGGGATGGCATCTCAGAACCCCCTACTCTTTTTTTTCTTCTTTTTCTTTGAGCCTTTTCATTCATGTCAGTAGGAGAATGTGTGGTTTTCTTCTTTTTCTTTTTTTAAGCAGACAGATGGGATGGCATCTCAGAACCCCCTACTCTTTTTTTTCTTCTTTTTCTTTTTTCATAATTTTTTTCATCTTTTTTTTTTTTTCCAATTTTTTTTTGCCCTACACGAGCATGTGAGCATGTGCTCACGTGCTCGTGAGCACGTGATCTCATGAGCAGAAGCACGAGCACCCGACGCCGGGCCTACGGCAGACAGACATACGGACATGGCTAGCCCCTAAGGAGCTTCGCCCCTAAAAAGGGTGACTACATAGTAGCCGCACCTTGTAATATCGGGTGCTTTTCGGCCAGCATAAATAAACTACGCATCGCAGAAACTGTATCAGAATGTGACACTAGCAGTTGGGGTAGAACATTAAAGTTTGAGAATGTGATGTTACCTGGATGAAAAGATAAAAGAGAAAGGCCAATTTTCTCTACAAGCTGACGGCCACCTAAGCCTAGCTAATATTGTCAGAACAAGAAATGACAATGTGGGTGCTTTTAGGATTTTTCAGGGGAAAAAAAAAAAACTGGTCAGGAAGAAAGAACACAATATTCTTTTTCTTGCCGCCAAGTGTTCTTCACTAATCTAAATGCTACCTGTGCCTGCAACGTCAGTTCTTGTAATGGTTTTGACGATATCAGTCTTAGGTGGACGTCGGCTCATGGGAAATTTCCTTTTTCTTTTATCTTTTGATCCAGGTAACGTCGTGTTCTCAAACTTTCGCTTTCTATCCCATTTGCTGGTGTCAACATTCTCACAGAGTTTCAGCTTCCCTCAATGCGTAGTTCACTTATGCGAGCCGAAAAACACGGTTCTTTTTTTCTCGAAAACACCCGGCACTTTGTGGCAATGCGACTGGACCCAATGGAATTTCTGCAGCCGAGAAGCAGACGCAGGGACAGAGCAATGCCAAGGGCAACAAGTGCTCCTCGGCCACATCTGCGTCCGACCAGCAGGGCTCGCACACGCCCCAGCAGCAGACGACGACCACCCTGGGCGCCCCCAACCAGGCTACGGCTACGGCCGCGGCCGGCACTCAGCCGCAGTCGAATCCACAGCCCCACAAGCCGGAGCCTACCTGGGTTCACGACATCTTCCAGGGCACGCTTACAAACGAGACGCGATGCCTCAATTGCGAGACGGTGAGATTTCGTCGCTTTTTTCTTTTTTCTTTTCTGGCGCAGGCAAAGCTGGAGCTTCAAGCATTAGCACGTTGCCCCAAGTGATGCTTGCACTGCATTCTGAAAGCTCAGGGATGCTGAAATCCCAGGGATTGCTTATGTAGCTTCTGGTACACTCACACCTAAAAAAACATTTAATGGCTAAAACAATTTTTTTTTTTTTTTTTTTTTTTTCACGTGCCTAAATAGGACATTTATGTCACAAACCCCTGCCCCCCGCCCACCCCGCACCCCATGAAAAAGTTTATAGGCGCATTGTTACATCACGAGACACGTTTTGAGACACGTTTTGAGTTAGGAGCGATTTTCAAAACATGCTTCTATTCCGAGACTTTGGCCCCAAAATGGGCACATGTTTCTGAATTGCTGAAATGATTCTCACAGCATAAATATTACGGCGAAACATTTTGTTTACAGGAAAGTTTGTTTCCTGATGTACACGTCCCATAAAGGCCCGTTCGACGAGGGGACACACTGGCACCGCCTGTCGGGTAGCAGAGGAGCACTGGGCGGTCCCATACATTTTAAATTTCTTTCGTGCATCATTTTTTTTGTTTCTTGGCTTGGAAAGCCGTCAATGTTTATAAACAACCTTTTTCATAAGTAGTGTGTACGTTTGACCTCGCAAATACCACCAGACCCTCGCTCTAGTGAAATGCAGTTCAAGGGTCACCGTATATATGGCGCCAGCGTGTTCTCTTGTCCTAAGAAATTTGAAGAGGTTTTAAGGCGCTCGGTCCTAAGAAGTCGCAAGTGTGTGAACGGGCCTTAAAAGCTCTAAGTGAGGGGTGGCCAAACTGCGGCTCTTCGGAAGTCCAAGTGCGGCTCGCGGTTCCCTGGTGTGTGCCCCCACCCCCTTCCCCTTCTCCTCCTGTGTCCCCAAAACAAAAATAGTTCTAGAATTTAAAAACAAAAATGCACACAGTCTTGGCAGCTCCGTACTATGCTTGTAGTACATACAACTGGACTTCTTTTTGACACACAGATGTGTCCAGTGCAGGCACGTATCCAGGGGGGGGGGGGGGGGGGCCATGGGGCCTGGGCCCCCCCCCTGAAATCTTCCATTTTGCTGGGACCTCCTCTCCCCCCTCCCCCTCATACAGCATTTTGTCATGGGTGGGCCCCCCCCCCCCGAAACAAAATCCTGGCTACGTGCCTGGTCCAGTGACCTTGTTTCCTTTATTGCATTAGAAAGAATTTCAAAACGGATACGCATAACGTGGCTGGCTAGCGAAGCGTGCATTCATTTTTTGCTTAGGGGTTGAAGAAACGTTTTGCTGCCTGATGTTATTTGTTGTAGTCGACAATTATACTTGTCCGCTTTGGTAAGGACTGCTCCCTCCATATCTTTTCTTGTTCAGAGTGCCCTCCCCCCCATTTTTATTTTCTGCGGCTCTCTGAACTTGTGTAGCTGTTTTTGCGGCTCTAACCCCATGTCACTCTGGCCACCCCTACTGTGAGTAAAAAAAGATGTTGGAAGGTTTTTGTGCCCCTTTCGTGCGAAGCGGGGTGATAAAGTTTTGTTTTTTCGCATCAATTTTGGTGTAGGGGTGACTTTGTAACGACGGGGGCGTCCTTGGTGCGTACAGGTGAGCAGCAAGGACGAGGACTTCCTCGACCTGTCGGTGGACGTGAGCCAGAACACGTCCATCACCCACTGCCTCCGGGGCTTCAGCAACACGGAGACCCTGTGCAGCGAGCACAAGTACTACTGCGAGAACTGCTGCAGCAAGCAGGAGGCCCAGAAGAGGTGAGTGCCGCCCCGCACACTTCAGCAAACGCTTCATTTCGGTAGCCCCTGTAGGCTATAGTTTTAATGGCGTAGCCAGAAATTCTTTTAGGTTGGCTTTTCGGTTTGCCTGGTGGTGTTGTACTGGAGGAGGACCAAGTGTGCGAAACAACAGATATTCGACTGCTGTATGACTTTCTGTGTGTATGTGCGACTTACACGGGGCACTTCCATTATCTCATGCTGGCTCCAAAAAGGAAATATGCAAAAATATGCGAGTGAACGAACCGTAACAGTCGAATAAAAGAAGGCTGCGAAGCCGCCGAAAGACAAAATCTTCAGCCGTGCAGGGATTTAAACTCCGGGTCTTCCCATATCCTGTCGGGCATGCCAACCACTATACGCCACACTGCCTTGTCTTTTCTGTGTTTCCCATCTGTCTTATCAATACGCCGAAGAGAAACGTATCCAACCAAAGTGTTCTGGAAGCTCGTGCCACCGCGTGAAACGTGGTACGGCGCTTGCTGGCACGTGGTGTGTGCTTGTTGTGCTCCAGAATTCCTCTCACTCTCCGTCCCATCTTGCGTCCGTCCCATCTCACTGTCCGTCCCATCTTCTTGTTTACAAACCTTACAAACATGGTATCGTATTGGGAGACCCCGAGTTCGAATCCTGGCGCCTCCAAAGATTTTGTCTTTCGGCAGCTTCGTAGCCTCTGTTCCATTCGATCAGGGTTCATTCATCCGCATACTTTCGAATCTAACTCACACACATTCAGATATAAAAAAAGACGCCACCAGTATTAATGCCTGGGCAAAGGAACAATGCTGCACCGGAGACGAGTTCAAAGTTTTTGCGCTACTCGCGGTGAATTTGAAAAAAATTAGCGAACTCGATCATGCTGAGGAAGATCGGGGAGCACGAAATGTTCCCCACACACGCCACACTCCGTGCTTGGTTTGTGCTAGCTTTATCGTTGCGCATGACAGATGTTAGCCTGTTAGCCAAGGCACGACCTGCAAACGAGCGCGCCGCACAGGCGCTGCCTTACGTGGCCCTCGCACGAATGATTCGCATCGGGTTTCTAACTGAAGCATAAAATTTTATAATTGAACCTTTAAAGCTAATCATTAAAATTATACCAAATGTTAAGGGGCCATCAAATCAATTTCTGGCTGGGAGAAATTATTTCAGATTTGGATTCGACTAATCGCATATCGCTTAGTAGTCCAAAAGGAAGATACTAGTAGAAAGTCAAGACTGCTTTTCACTATGAAAATTTGAAAATATAGCGCACTATTTCGTGCCTCCTTTCTTTCGAAAGCTCTCTGCCTTTTCATTGCGATACATCCGCAGTACCCAGAGCCCCGAAGCACATCAGCCGACCCCAGCTCACGCATTGGACACGGGCACTGCGTCACTCTGCCATATGCGCTCGTCAACAATCAATTCGTCGACGAAAATTTGGATTCGCATCCGTGACGGCACTTGTCATCACTTGCAAATGACGAGTTCCATGGTGTGCTTGAGAAGGACAGTGGAAGCTTGTGCACCACAAGCAAGTCACGAGCACGTGATTTCTCATTTCGCTTTTGGGTTGAGGATTAAAGCTAAGAAGGAACAAGTTCAAACTGGCATTTCATGGCCCTTTTAATTACTATTTTCCTTAAGTCCTTCAGCACAGACCCTTACGGCATCAACCTTTTTTCTGCGCGATGCATAGTTTTAGCAGAAGCGATTTGGCCCGCGTTTCTAAAAACACCCTGTACATAAAGCTGGAAATGGCAACCTCGGTTGGTTAGAGGGAATGATTCGAGTCAACATTGTACTCAGCCTTTTTTGGGACACTTTTCTCGAGCATTTAGGAAGGTAGCTAATGTAGATATATACTTTCGTTTCACCTTATGTGCGAGCGAAGGCAAAGCTGGAAGCGCGAGCACGAAAGCTCCGTGCCTTCAGGCTTTGCTCAAGCGCGCGAGCTGGGCAGAAAGGCAGAAAGCGCTGGTCTCGCGCTTCTAGCTTTGGCTTCGCTCGCAGATAAAGTGAAACGAAGTATAACCACGTAAACCTCACAGAACGTGTGTTTGCAATGCCTCGTCGTAGCAATGCATTTCTAGCCTGGCTGTCTGGGGTATCCGGACATTCCTCCGTGAAAATTTCCATATCACTTACATTAGGTATGTCGACTTCCCTTCGATGCACCTTATCGTAAGTCCACTCACCCGCTAAATATTTCCGAGAAAAGTATAGTGAAGTTTCGACCCCGTACGTTTTACTTTGCGGCACAATTTGGCGTGACCTGGCATCCGTTCCGGTGCAGGATGCGGGTGAAGAAGCTTCCCATGATCCTGGCGCTACACCTGAAGCGCTTCAAGTACACGGAGCAGCAGAACAGGCACACCAAGCTCTCCTACAGGGTGGTCTTTCCCCTCGAACTTAGGCTATTCAATACGGTGAGTGCCCGCCTGTCTCCCGACATTCGCACAGTGCTATAGTCTGTTGCAGGTTAGGAGTGGCAGCACAAGCTCCTCCCACAAAGCCCTCCACTCTTTTCACTTGAGCAGAGGGAATGCTGGAGAGGAGGAAACAACCCATCATAAAGAGCTTTGTGGGAGGGACTTGCCCTGCTATTCTTAACGTGCAACAGACTACAGCCTCACTGTCCCAACTGGGCACCCGTTTTTTTTTTTTTTTTTTCTCGACTGAGATGTGGCGTTTCGACGATTACTTCCGACACCGTCCGAAGTAAGGAGGGTTGTCCCACTTAGAAAAAAAGGGAATGAGTATCTCTTTCTACAGCTGTAGATCTGGAAAGGTCTATAGCTGTAGGTGAGGATGCTAAGTTCTAGGGCTCTTTGTTGAGTTAACACTGCGTCTGTGGATTACCTTGCCTCTTGAAATTCGTACGAGATAGACCTTTCCCCTCTCTTTTTGACAAATGCAAAGGGTGAGAAGGGTAGATTTTGAGCCCCGCTGAAGAAGATTTAGCTGAAGAAGATTTAAATTTTCTTTTAGTGGCCTGGATAGGACGTACGTATAGTAAAATGCATTTTTCTCAAAGTAAAGAAGGAGTAATGAATACAATACAGGGCAACCCACTTATAATGATACCACAGGTAACAATGTGCCACTTATAACGATCAGTTTCCAGAGTTTCTAGACTGGAAATGATCTGTTTCTAGTTCAGGTACAACTATAATCAGTCGGAACGATTGAAATTTCGGGTTTTCTCGTTATCGTTATAAGTAGGTTGCACTGCCTTTATCTCACGTGGTGCATGTATAGCTTTAAGCGATCGATGCTATTTGTGTGAGCTAGCTCAAAAATTTATTTTATTTTTCTGAGGTCAACGCAGCAGCATTAGAATAGAAGTCACTTAGAAGGCCTTCCATTGGCGGGAAAGAGTGCTAAGGGGAGGTAATCTAGCCCACGCCTACCGCCGCGCGCACTCCTTCATGTTCTGCAAAAAGTCAAAAAAGAGAAATGGAGAGGGCTCGTACGTGCCGTGCAAATCGCACCTCGTAACCTAAATTTTGCACTAAGTAATTTGTTTTTTAAGAAAATTCCTTATTTTATGTGTCGTTCCTATGCGGTAAAATGTTCTTTGGTAATGCTGCATCTTAAGATAAGGTATGAGCATTTATTGGTGCCTCTTCCTTATGGGCGCATTAAGTCGACGGTGTGTATGAAATGACCAAGCCATCGGAAGTTTGAGCTTGCGGTTCGACCACAGGTAACGTGGAGGGGAAAGTTCCCGAAGACGTTAAAAATTTGCTTCTTTCCCGCACCGTCGTGGCAATGGCAGCGGAAACATAGGATGTAATTGTATTGCCCGATGGCAATGTTGCACGGAGGCAACATTGCCACATTGCCAAATCTGAGCTCATTCTGAGCATGCGCGCTGAACGGCGCTCTCAAATAAGGCGTCCGGGGAATACCCTCTATGGTTTGCACCGGGTGGACAGTTCATGCCTGGAGCATGGTCCTCACTTCCAATTATGTACGGCATACCTCGAAAAATGCCCGCTTTATTAGTGCACAAAGAAGCTTGTACTACCGTACAGAAATGTTTATTGGCATAACCCGTCATTCGCAAAATTCATGACGTCCTATCGCGGCGCAACATCTTGAAAAACAAATTCTCGTATAGGTCGCGTATAGATTGTCCACACACCGCGCAACATCAACTTTGAAATATTTAGAGTCCCGAAAATACGGTACTAGTAGTTGTGCACGAATAAGGGATTTTGAGTTTGAAGTGAATTCGAAGCGAATAGGAAAGTCGTTTTGGCCGAATATTTTCGAATGGAATATCGAATAGTTCCTCAGTCTTTTACTACTGTGCACGGAAAGACAGCTGAACTCGTGAAGGTTGTTCCCAACTTTCCACTTGCCCTCTCCTAAGCTCAGTTAATTCCAATATAATGATATGAACTGTGGCATGTAAACAACAGATTCGTTGCAGCTACAGTCGCCGACCGATTTTTCAGACTCGGAGGGGACCCCGAAATTTTCCAAATAATCAAGCGGTCCGAAAATTTGATTTCAGCCAAAAATCAAATTTTCGCACATATTGCACTGCGTATCGGCCACTTTCCACTTGTTTGATGTCAATTTTAAGTTCTTGTGCAACTTCCACTTTATATTGTTCTTTTTTCACTTGTTTGTTGATCTGTTTGATCATGGCGCTGCGCTTTGTTGGCCCCTTCGTTGGCACAAACAGCGAAGTTGAAGTTGGTGCCGTTTGACATTATTTGGAGACAATGTTTAGTCCACCAAGCTCGCTTCAATTAATACTAAGCCTATCGGAAAAAAACCTTCGCGCTCGAAGTCCACAAGAATGGCAGATGGCCTCACTCCTCGCGGTCACACTCGAAAAACACGAACCACGAGAAGAGCTGGAAGAACCATAAGAATGGGAAGACGGCAGCCATGTTGGCTATTGGCAACTCCAACGAAATCGATGCCGTGTAGCGGCAACGCCGAGAAGCTTAGGGTATTATGTCGCTTCAACTTTGTCGTCTGCTATTGCTGCTTGGTTCTCGTAGGCAGCATAGAAAGAAACATAACTTGCAGTAATTATTTTTATGCTTCCGCCGTGTCATTCCTACACACTGACTAGAAGAAGATTTCCACCGTCGAAAAATTGCTTTACTTTCATATGTCACACAGATTTTACACTGCAGTGCAAGAAACTTATGGTGGTCTGCGTGCTGAACGACAAAAATTACCTCCTTTCGTCCGCTATTTTGCCTGACCATCGTGTCCCTTATAGTTCATCGGAGTCGCAAATAGTGGAACAGGAAAACCCGACTATAGCCTCAACCCAGCTTGTTTATTGCGTAGGACGTGGTATTGAGGCTACAGAGCAAAATCAAAACAGCCAAAATGGCGGCGAATAAGCTCACAGTGCTATCACGGCGGCTGTTTTGTGGCTGTAAACAGAGGAAATCACGCAAACTATGTCTGAAATATCGAGCAATAAGCTTTATGGCGTCCAAAATCTCGGTCAATGTTATACATTTACTCTATGGGGTGAGTGATGGTTCAATGAAAACGTCCGAATAATCGGACGTGTCCGAAAAATTGGCGTTCGAAAAATCAGTCGGCGACTGTATCCTTATCGAGGGTATTTATAAATCTGCTTGCTATATCGCTTCACAAAAAATGTTCCACGGCCCTGCTGTTGCTGATGATGATGCGGCTGGAAAGTATGGACCGGAGTTGCCCTTTAAAGCTACCACTTTAAAGAACTTTCAGCCTTCCACTCAGGTGAAGAAGACCAGTGAGGCTGTACTATGGTGGGAATGAAGTAATTGCCGGCCGCAAGTCGACAAGCCAGAGTGGAAAGGCTTGTAAACGTTGCCGCCATCTATGAGAGACGGCGGCAACCAGACAACCAGCAAGCCGGTTGTGTGGTCGCCGCCGTCGCTCAATTGTTTGCTGGCAGACACGATCCTCGGGAAACTAGCCCCTAACAGCTCTGCTGTAAAAACCAAGCGCGAATGATGGGAATGCGGACTGTCGAGACGTTGCTGCCTAACACATACCCTCGTATAATTGCGGTGAGTGAGCCTTGTCGAATGCGCTTCTCAAAGAGTACTCGCGCACTGCAAGGAAGCAATACCCGCGAGCTCCGCGGGTAGTGCATGCCAAGGCATTTGAAAGAGACAACCTGCCATTCTCGTCCTTTGGGTAACCATACGAGCCAGCCATGTAATGCATTAAGGTGGGCTGCGGCTCTGTGTGCATCGTAGCATGCTGCCTGACGATCCCGTCTTCCCTGCCTGAAACTTTGTCGTTGCTGGTGGACAGCTTGGGCCGTTTGCCTTGCAGTCGGACGACGCCTTCAACCCT
Source organism: Ixodes persulcatus (assembly GCA_013358835.2). Classification (NCBI taxonomy): domain Eukaryota; kingdom Metazoa; phylum Arthropoda; class Arachnida; order Ixodida; family Ixodidae; genus Ixodes; species Ixodes persulcatus. The sequence goes on from JABSTQ010009122.1 coordinate 219,480, forward strand.
GACCGGATGTATGACCTGGTGGCCGTGGTGATCCACTGCGGGAGCGGACCCAACCGGGGCCACTACATCTCCATAGTCAAGAGCCACGGCCTCTGGCTGCTCTTCGATGACGACATTGTCGACGTGAGTGGGGCTGGTTTAGAGGGGCCGTGCAACCGTGTTGGCTGGGAATGTCTCTCACTTTACGCGAGCTCACTGGCACTAGTGGGGCCCATGTATGCTCGCATGCAGTGTCACCAACCAGAAAGCGTCTTTGTGGCCGCGTAATTTCGAGGATAAGAGCGGGCGTTTCTTTTCGGTCTCCCCTTCGCAAATCGTGACGACCAAGTCATAGGGCTTGCATTGTTGGCGTCTTTATTCATCTTTATTTAATCTTCTAATAATAAATTGGGAGTGATGAAAACATTGCATGCCACTACATCAGGTGATCGCAGTACTGTTTTGGTTTCAAACACATCCGTGTCTCCTGTCGTTTGGTGACCCTCGTAACTATGTTGCTCGTCCCGCCACGGCTTTCACTCGTTGTGGATTGCAGCTGTGGAACCTGATCGTGGATTACAATTAAAATAAAACATAAAGTTAAGCAATAAAAAAGTTACAATGCCAATAGATTCAAGGGACGTGCGTGCCTGACTTCTCGACTCCCAACACATCCGTTTTCGGGCCGTTTATTTTTGCGGGTTAGCCTTAATTTTGGTATTTCCAGCAATATTTCCCACAACCGGTGGTCGTGAATTTTCCATTAATTTTCCTTTGCCACAGTCTTCCTCTGCAGTAGCTTGACATGCCGATCCTCAAGTATGCAAATGCGACTTGTTTCGCTTATATTTCCAGTCTTCTTTTACTTCTTCTGCGAGCGGATCGGCACTTTTCTGGTCGAAGCAAGAACGTACTGTATTTGTGGCTCGTCATTTAAGACCGTATCGGGATGCGGCTTGACCAATTTAAGTTGGTAACGACTCCCTCACAAACTCTCCTCTGCAGCACGACGTACGGTAGCATGAACAACATGCGGTGTCGACGTACGGCTCGAAACCTAAAAGCCGACCGCGGTGTAATAGGCGACGCTAGAGCAGCTAGAGCTCAACGAGTTCGGCCATCTTACAATTATCTGAGCATATCAGACACCGGATCTCATCCGGTCACTTGCACGCATGACGTCATTATGGCGCCGCTTTTGGAGCGATATCTGATGCTCTGGCTTTGCCCGTGGAGTCCGGTCTACGTTGCCATCTTGCACAGACAACAAAGATTCTCTGCCAGTTAACCTATCGTGCAGTGGCGGATCCAAGGGGGGGGCGACGGGGGCGGCCGCCCCCCCCAAACAAAGTCCTCCCCTCTTCTCGGAGGGCAATTTGACATAGGTGGACCCCCCTTGCACAAGAAAGAATGGGAGAATAGTATCCTTAAAACTTTTTCGCCCCCCCCCCAAAACGGAGTTCTGGATCCGCCCCTGCTATCGTGACACCTTTTTTTTACGACTGAGGGGAAAGCTCCCCGGGAAATCGATATTACCTTTCTTGCGCTACTAAACGAAGACGGACAATCGAACAAATGAATCTGGGTATGGTAATAAAGGACAAGGATTCTAAATAGCTGTAGTATATAGGTAGTTCAGAATTTCAGGAAAACGTTTCACGACTCCTTTAACGGTCCTTGCTCGCTCTCGTCACCGTCGGTCGCGCCGTAGCGAGGCAGCGAGAAAGAGTGTCAACAAGAGAGCGCAGCCATTGGTTTGACGTCATAGTGCGCACAACCAATGGCGTAGCGCCGCATAGTATTCCTCCCCATAACCAATAGGGCAAGCCTTCTTATTTCACTAACTTTCCGCGGATTTTAGGGAAATGAGGGGTCTTTCCCTAAGAATACTGTATCTCCCCTATTTGTGTTTTCCTTGGTTGAAGTGTAGTATGTGTTGGATTTAAGGTTTCTCTGCTGCCTTCCACAACATTCTATGAAAGGCCACTGATTGGCTTGCTACATGTAGCTGCCGTAAGAATTTATATGCTGTTTGATAACTTTCCGTGGCAATTCAAAGAAAGGAAAAGGAGCATGTGCACTGCCCCAACAAGTTGTTGGAGATTAGAGTCATTGACAGGATGTGGACAGCGGGGAGCAGTTTCAGTTGCACCGCCTCCAGCACGATCATGTTACGTCCGATAACACTTCGACGTCCCTCGAGCTTCGGGCGTGCATGCGTAGCCAAAGCGCAACAAAAGGGCAACAAGCGCATCTGGAGGCTGGGCATTCAAAAAAAACCCGCCATCTTCATCCCGTCAGTAACTGGCGTAGCGCATAGCAACGAACCACCGCCATTAAGAGCCCTCGAACGGCAGAAGCCTAATCCGAGGCTCTCCGCTCGCGTACCACGCAGAAAATCGAGGCAGCGGCCATCGAGGACTTCTACGGCCTGACGTCGGACACCCCAAAGACCTCCGAGTCTGGCTACATCCTCTTCTACCAGTCGAGGGAGTAGCTCACGTGGCACCTGTCCGCCGGAGACTGAAAAGGCTGAAGATTCGTCGTCGCAGACAAAGGGGGCCCGTAGCAAGATCCGCAGCGGGAGAAAGAAGAACGACCTCTCTTTCTTGTTTCTGCCGACCAAGGTGCAATACAGATGGGCGCAAAAAGCAGACGGGAGATGGAGACGACGGAGAGGAACGGAAGGCGAGGCTCAGTCCCCTTCCGCTTGCCTCGTTTTTGCTAGACGTAGAGACGAGAGCGCCAGGGCAGACGAAAACCACGGGTCAGCATTTTGTAGGGGAAAAAAAGACGGTGCAGCGATGCTTCAAAACCGAGGGATTCGAGGAGGTACGGGGAAACGGGGAAAGCGTCGGAAGCGGTTGACCCTTCCGGCGGAGTAGAATTCGGGTTGGGACGGAACCTCTTGTACATATGCAAATTTTATACAATCCATCCCAGTGGGAGAGGCAACAGTAATGTGGTCTACCTTTTTTTTCCTTGCGTTTTTTTACTCGTGGTTTTGTTGGCAGGATTGCATTTTAGAAGTTTTTTCGTCGTCTCGATTTTACGTACGTAGGAGGAGGCGTCGAAAGAGGGGTGCGACACGGAGCGCGCGTCATCGTTCGACAAACGACCGACCGGCCCTCTCTTAGAGAATTAGCGCTAGCATTAGGTTTCTTCTTCAGCAATGAGGCGGAAGTGGACGTGGTGTACAGCTTGATTTACGACGTTAACTAGGTTTCCACCGGTGCACGGCGTCATCACAGTGGGACTAGCGTGGAATTCGAGGCAATATGAGATAGGAACCACTATGCCAAAACAGCAAAAAGTAGAGACAACGGGGCCACACAAACCCAAGGTTGGTTGTTGCCGTTTCGAAGAGTGATGTTGGTTAAGAAAATGAGGGGAACCCCGTTGTATGTGTGGTGGGGACCTCGTCAAAAAGAAGGTCCCGTCCCCGTCAAAAGCACTGTTAATGGCAGAGTTGTACAGAAAGCACCACGAGAGTCTTTATAAGAGGCCGGGTAGGGGAACTGCGAAGATTTTGTTCGGTAGCATTATGCAGCACATGTAAAAAGTGTAAGGAAGAGGAGAAAGTGCCAGAGCCTCATCCACATTGTATAATATTGTACAGTTGCGTTGCCTCTTATTAAAGCTTTGAAAGCAATGGCTGCTGTTTTCTTCTTTGTTTAAAACTGCAGGACGAAGAACCGTGTTCTGTGCGACATTTCTTATTTTGTTTGTGTGCTGTTGCAATTTGTTTCGAAGGGAAATGCTAATATCGTCCATCAGTATGGAGTTTGGTGGATCGTTGACCAGAGTACCACATCGACCAAAGAAAATTTTTTTGTTTTTTTTTGTAAAAGGTTTGGCATGTAGATTTGAACATGGCTATGGCTGTAAGTGTTTCTGAACTAAATAGATGAATCAGTTTATGACTAGAAAAAAAATATTAATACAGCACAGAAAAAAATGAGACTGAGGAGTGATGTGGACAAGACCAGTGGTGACTAACAACCGAACACTTATTGAAAAAGTAGCTTTTCTGTTTCTTCAATGAAGGCTCAGTTGGTCAGTGCTCGTCTTGTGTACTGCTAAATGGTTCATTCACTTCAAGGGACACTGACACCCCCCAAAAATTTCTTTAATTTTTTGCCAGGCGTTTCATTATGGTGACGGAGGACTACCCAATTAATATTTTGCAACAGAGTAGCATTTATTTTTAATAAAGCCAAAAGACGCAACTGCTCGAAACCGAAACCGAAACCCTCGCACAGAGGTCGGAGAAGTGGAGAGGAGAGAGTGAGTGGCGAAAGTCACGTGGCTACACCCGACCGTGCGCTTTTTTTTTCCCCTCCGCGTAGCAGACGACATGCTTGGCGGCGTAGCGGGAACTGTTTGCCGTGCGATTCTTTTGCAGTTATGTTGGTTCCGCTCGCTGTTCTGTACTTCAAGATGAGTTGTTTTGTACATTGAGGAGTTGGAGATGAGTAGTGAGTGCCCGTGGTGAATTTCCGTGATCGGCTCCGAAAAGAATACACCCAAGATGTTGCGTGAAGAGCTGGCTCACATGTCCTGCGTCCGAAAAAAAAGTGGCATTGTGCGACAGAGTTTCCGAAAGATCAACGGGATCGGGACCAATGGCTGGCTGCAATTAGAACATTTACGGACACCTCGGAAAGCGGACGCTACCCGATTTATATGCTCCTTGCGTTTTGTGGAAAGTGATTACATTGAGTTTGTAGGTGTCAAAAAGGAAATCCCATACCATTTAGTTCAGCGACGTTTCGTCCACAACATTTGTTTGTTATTTTTTTGTTTGTTCCTTCAGTGATAATTGTAAAAAAAAAAAAAAAAGAAATGTAAACATCGCAAAATGTCTGAAAAAGAAAAAAAAAAGGTACGCTTTCACCGGGGATAGAATCCGGTCCTGCCGCCTGTGAAGCGGACGTCTTTCCACTGAGCTTGGTGAAACTCTTTCGTCCGTAATAATGCAGCCGGTAAACTGTAAGTTGGAAAGTTCGCTGCCGATTTTCCTCCAGCAAAAGCACTCCCGGGTCGAAGTCGGGAAGCACCACGCATTGGCGACATTCGCACCTAGTAAAGAAATCGTACGCGTGCATATTCAACTCGAAGTACGCACTTCGTGCTTGATGTATGCACGAGCGATGTTTTCAGCCACGAGAAGGGGCGACGGCTCGGCGACGTCTTCGTGCAAATCGGCTTGGTGGTCGGGCGTGTCGTACGAGATGAAGACAAATTCTTTTGATCAGTCCCAAATTTCTCTTTTAAAGGCAGACAGAATTCGCCGGTACCGCGATCGACAGTTCTGAAGTAGAGGTCCCACGCCCGTCGTCCGCTGCCATCGTCGTCCCCGCGAGGTACGATACGCGAAACGACGCACGCACAGAATGCTTCCGGTTCTCTGTGCGACTTTTTTTTTTGGAAGTGCTTCCTCCGACGCCCGTCGGAGGAGTGAGGCCTGTGTGCAAATCACTCCTCCGACGCCGGAAGTGACGTAGGCCCGTCGGAGGAGAGACGGCCGTGTGGAAATCACTCCTTCGACGCCGGAAGTGACGTATATACGCGCCCCCGGATGTTGCCTTTGTTATGACATGTGCCCTGCGTCTGCCTGGTCTGCCCCCATTCCTTCCTGGCCGCTCTGCTGTCGGCTCCGGTCACGCAAGCTCTTTTGCCTGATTTTCGCACTCTTTGAAGCGTTTTGTTTAGCATTGTCGTGTTCTTTTTAGCAATACATTTTCCGTATCTAGTGCTACTCTTTGTATTTTAGCCTTGATCACACCCCCAACATGCCTCGAGTTTTGGTAGCCGGCGATTCGATGGTGAAGTAATTGCCCAAGTACTTCCAATTGAATAGTCGGATGGCTGTTGAGGTTGCGGCGTTTAGTGGTATTAGAATCGAGCACTTGTTTTCCCAGGTGTCTGAGAGGCTACCCGATTTTATGTTGTCATCCTGCACGTCGGCACTAATAATTCCAATATTAGTGCCAGCGTGTACATCGACAAATATCGTCGTCTAGCTGCCCAGATCTGTGAACGCAATCCAATGATGCAGATCGCCTTTTCTGCCGTTCTTCCGAGACGGGAGAATAGGTTCTGCTCATTGGAATGGCAGCGTAGTCACGCTGCAGAGATCGAGGCTTTAAATGACCGTCACCGAGAGGTGAACTCGCTGCTGCGAGAGTTGTGTCGCAGGGAAGGGTTCACGTTCCTCGACGGGCTGGCTGACGAGTGGCACCAGTGGATCGGCCGCGACGGCGTCCACCCAAGCCGGATGGGCAACAAGGTATGTACAGTACTTGCGTTATGCCGCTGCACTAAAGAGCGCGAATATAGGGCGGCAAAGATTGCAAGGCTGGCCGTAAAAAGGGGAACTGAAAATTGCCCCGCGCAGGTGGCGATCTAAATTATTTACTCGGATTTAACGTTCCCCGCCAGTCACCGAGAATCCAGCAGCACCTGACGCGCATGTCGCATTTCCAGCACAACATGAGGAATAGGGCATAGCAGGCTCCGCCATAGTTTCCAAACGATTTATGCGGTCGCTTCTTCATGGCTTCTGCAGTTTGCTTTGACCAGAGTAGTATATACTCGTGGACATTTTTCCTTGACCTTTTCAAAGAGGGAAAGAGAGCATGTGTGGACAGTTTTGATCGGCGCTCAAGCGCGCACTCGCGTATCTTTGATTCTATGCATCGCGGCAGAAAATTGTCCCCAAGTGTGGCACATTAACACATCACACGGCCATCCTGTGGTGCAGCTCCCGGCCGCCCAGTGGCGCTTAATTAAAGCCTACTACGTGGCGGTGCCGCTTCGGAAACATGGGTGTCATCATGTCTCACTGGAGAGGCCGTAAGAGGGTGAGTGCGTATCCAGTCTGGCCGTGATTTAAAGTACAGAGCGCGACACTGTTAGCGCGAACAAGCAATCGCCGGTTTTTCCAGTTTTTCTTTTTGAAACCAAGGGATATGTCATCCAAGTTATTATTGCTACGGAAAGAGCTCATATAAGTTCTATAATGTAAGCGATAAAATTTCGTGCTCGCTAATACTATTTAGAAGTAAAATGCGAAAAAGCGACGATGTCGTATTCGCGCTATCGGTGTCGCGATGTGTACATTCTCTGAGTGTGTACTTGTACTTTACTTAATGTTTTTTTTTTTAGTACTTTTCGAGGAATGTACAACTCTCAACTTTAAAGTACATTTCCCAAATTTGAAAACAAAAACATGGCATGTCGTCTTGTGAAAACCTCAGGTATCGTCTTTCGAGACGTCATCATTTCTCCGAGTGGTAATGGCGGCTAGAAGATCGACAAAAAGAGCCTTATAACTCTTTCAGGCACGGTGGTTATCCCCAGTGACCACCTTTTCAACATTTTTTCCCCTTGCAGCACGGTGGTCTAGCTCAATAACCACCAACGGCGCTCTTGTTCGAGCTTCCTCCTCATAACTCTAGATGGCGCTAGCTTCCCCCGCGCTGTCTTCCGTTCAGAAATAAAACTTCCGTTTCGTGCAACACGTGTCATGGCGCCTCCGACCTTTCATCCGAAAGCTTTCTACAAGCATAGCGGTAAGAATTTGCTCTACCTCTTCCTTTTTTCTGGGTGAGACAGTGAATAAGTGTAACGTGCACGTGGTTCAAAGAAGTAACTGCTTCGTTTTATAAAAACGCGATGCTGCCCGTTTCAATGTGGTGGTTACCACCAGTAACCACCATGCATCAATGGAGGTGGCATTCGCATTTTGATGTGTGATAAGGGGATCCTGTTCAAGGAACGTGAACGTCCGTTTCAGATGGTTGCGAAGAAATCCCCACAGACACTGACAGCCTTATTGGCGGGGAAAACACGAGTGACAGCGACAGCGATTGGGAACCACCTCGCCCGCCTAATGGAAGCGCTCGGGACACCTCCCCCACATCGCCAAGGAATTGCCACGTGATTAGTGATTCCACCGACTCGGAAACAGACGATGATACTCCCGTTGCCCCAGCAAAGGTTCCTTTGTGGAGTCCGAGCTATAGGGTGCACCCACCACTAGAATTCCTGGCTGACACTCGGCTTCAAAGCCATATCCTCGATTTAGAAGAAAAAGATCCATTTTCTATTTTCAGTCTTTTATGGACCCCTTCCTGGACGAAAGAGATGGTTTTTCAGACGAACCTGTATGCCCAGCAGGCTGGAAAACCATACACTCCTACGACAGAGTAAGAGATGCGATCTTTCTTGGGTCTGAACCTCCTGATGGGTATAAAACGGAGTCCAAGCTACCGGGATTATTGGTCCAGCGCGCCAGACCTGCATGACCCATTCATATCGAAGATCATGACAGTGAACAGATTTGGTTGGCTGCTGTCTCATCTGCATCTAAATGACAATGTGCTACAGCCACCAAGAGCCCACCCTGATTTCGACCGGCTTTATAAAGTGAGGCCACTTTTATCGGAACTTTCACGAAGCTTTGCAACAAACTACCTACCAAAGGAGTACCTCGCAATTGACGAGTCAATGATCAAGTTCAAAGGCAGGAGTTCCCTAAAGCAATACATGCCGAAAAAGCCCGTGAAACGTGGATACAAGGTATGGATGTTGTGCGCCAGCACCGGCTACAACAAGAAGTTTGAAATCTACTCTGGAAGGTCCGAAAGCGGAGTGCAAAAAGAGTTGGGTGCACAGGTTGTCAAGAAATTGTGTCAAGACATATCTGGGAGGCATCACCGTGTGTTCTTTGATAATTATTTTACGAGCTATGGTCTCCTGAAGGACTTGAGGGAACAGGGAATATATGCGTGCGGAACAGTGAACCACAACCGGAAGCATCTGCCCAAGTTGCAAGCCGACAAAGAAATGGAAAGAGGGAACACTGATTGGTCAGTCAGTGATGAGAGTGTTTGTTGCATGAAGTGGAAGGACAAGAGAACTGTCCACCTTTTGTCGAACTTCCACGACCCCACGCAGGGGGCTGAAGTCGACCGGAAAAACAAGGATGGGACCGTCACCAAGGTACCATGCCCTGCTGCTCTCCATGACTATAACAAAAACATGAACTTTGTAGACAAGTTTGACCAAATGAAAGGGCAGTACGAAATCGATCGGAAATCAAAAAAATGGTGGCACAGGATATTTTTTCACTTCCTGGACTGCTGCGTGGTGAACGCATACATAATCTTCAGGGAGATTGAAGAAGCTGAGCGGATGACAATGAAGGATTTTCGCCGCAGTGTGATCTCATCATTGACTGCTGAAGCACAAGTAGCCTCCAAAGCCAAGAGGAGGTCCTCTACCGATGCAGCTGTGCAACTGAAAAAGTCAAAGCCCCGCGTTGACACGAACGTCCGCCTGACTGAGAGCAAGCACCAACCAAAAAGATGTACACCCCGCAGGTGTGCAAGGTGCAGCACCAAAACGAAGCCGTCCAGAACAACGTGGATGTGCGGAACGTGTGATGTTCCACTCTGCCTGAGGAAAGAAAAAAACTGTTTTCTGACTTCCATAAAAAATAAGTGCCACCCCATTCAGCGTGGTGGTCACCAGGAATGACCACCTCATATGCGGTCACTGCGCGGTAATACATTTTTTTTAGTTTGTGAAAATAGTGTTCTTAGCACCGTACTTGACTATTTATACAATAAAATCAGGTTTCTATTTTCAACAAAACTTCTGTGCCTGAAAGAGATAAGAAATAGTTTGTGGTAGTTGTTCCCTGTCACGTTTAGATTAAAGAACTGAGAAGAAATTTTGCCCGCGCGCGTTAGTTCTTAAAAAAAAAAAAAGTAAAACAATTGACGTTTTGGGTGCCTCCAAACCGCCCTTGCACCTTCTTCCGAGTCGCGTGGGCAGCGACGCGCAATGGGGATAGAGAGTATCCAGTTGGGATCTCTTTCAGAGCCTTCAGCACGCGCGGCCTCTGCTTGCGATTCACATGGCGACCTTGGAGGTTGGTCTGAGACTCTGAGTGATGAATAGTTTATTTCACCTCGGGCAGATGGCTGCACTAAAACTGAATATTGTACAACTTTGTCGATGACATGAGGTTTTTGACGTATTTACTCATGTTGAAACGACAATATTTATTAAATATGGCATTAGATTGAGCACATAATGGCACATCTTGCCAACCTAATACATTATACCCATTGCGCGTCACGCCTTAGTTCCCGTGGTCGCCACCGCGCGGCTGCGAATCGCGAAATATTCCCGTTCTTTTCTTTGATATTATGCAATGGCATCGCGATATTTCAAAACTATGAGGCGGTTTCTCCGTTCCTTTTGGTAAGATAAATAATGTAAAAATTTAAAACTGCAAATTCTTTCGAAGTTAATATTGTTGCATCGCTCCTTTAACTTTACCCAATATATGCAGCCGTTTTCGTAAAAAAGGCTTGAAGTAGACCTAAGCACTTCTTATGAGTTGTGAATGCAAAAGCATGCATGCCGTTCCTCCGCTCACTTATTGCGTCTCCGGCGCACTTGCGTCGACGGTCGAGCGCGCGCGCTCTCCTCGCCGCGCTGTCCTTGGGCGTGGAGCGGGGGAGCCGCTGCCTCGCGGACACGCAGCGCCATGGGGTGGCGATAATTGAAACTGACGCGCGGGGGCTTTATATTACTTATTTAACCCTGGAGTGTGGGGACAAGGAGGACAAACACGATACATAAATGTTTATATTCAACCAGCTCGCCTGCACCCTTGCTTTAACTTCATATTACTGCCGTTTTGCGTGACTTTCTGCGTGGTTTCAAAGCTGGGATGCCTCAAATCGCGGCTTCGGGAATTTAATCTGCCGTTTGGCGCAGCTGATGACGACGGCTCGCTTCATGGGACCCATTTAATGCCTTCGCATTATTAACTGATGCACACCCATTACCCCTAAAACAAAGCATACCAATTCGAGAAAAAAGATGTATAAAGGAATGAAATGGCATCATGAAAGATTGTGTTAAAAAGTACTTGTACTTTAAACATGATGAGCTATAACCCGGAAGGCGCGTTCACACCGGCAATGTGCAGCAGACGCGCGATAACTTTCATCGCAAAAGCGACCATCGCGGGAAAAAAAAGCGACGCGTTTCGAGCAGTCGCTAGCTGAGCCGACTTTTTGGGATGCGATCTAGTCGCGGAGCGGCTGAGCCAAATAGCGGCGTTCGGAGCGAGAGTTTTCGAGAGGCGACTCGTTCCACCATCAGTCCGAGCGCAGTGGACTCCACGAGCCATCCCAGCCGATCCAACGCCTGGAGAAAATCGCGTGACCTGCCGGTTGGGCGGAGAGACACAGGGAGCTCAAGGTCACATGACACTCTCTCAATGCTAGATTGGCTGGGATGGCTCCTAGCGTCCGCTGCGCTAGGACTGAGGGTGAAACGGAGCAGAGTATGACAGCGTAGCTTTTTTTTTTTTTTGTGACTCTATAGTGTGACCATCTCATTTTTAAAAGCCGTTTGGCCGGCTTTCTGCGCGGCCCATGGAGCGAAGCCGGCGTTATCTGTAACCGTCTGTAGCAGCGAAACGGCAGGGTTCCTCGTCACGGAAGGCGTAGAGTCGGCGGGGTTCGCCGCGCCTGCGCAGTGGCGGAGCGTGATGTCATCGGCGGAGCGCCCTGTGCAAAAGGAAGACATGGCGCGCTGCTTGTAGGAATGCTTTCGCATTCCTTCACGTGAGCAGCCTTAGGTGTCATCCTGTATTTTGCGATGTGATATCTAGTTGCATCGCGCGACTGCTTTACATCACCGGTGTAAACGTGCCTTCAGACTATACCCGTTTTCACCTCAAGAAAAAAGCAAGTTTTGCGCATTGTTCATACGCGGCGCGACGTAGTTCTTACGAGATTGGGTTATCGAAGGAAAAAGCGATGCTTTTGGCGTTTGGAACTTGTATGTCTTGATAAGATAACATATATCAAATCTACAATTCACTTACATATATCTTAATTATCAACATAAAGGTGGAAATCAGTAATGCTCCGCGAGAAGCCGGACTTTTTTTACTATGGTTCTTGAGGTGAAAACGGGAAAAAGACGACGGCACGACGTCAGCTCTTTAGCTTCCGCAAGCAATCCTCTCGTGGTGGAGTGTCCTCTCCAAATATGTTTAACCTCCTCGCTTGCGCTGACCGAGCTAGAAGTAGCTTACGTGAGTTCGAAATGCCGCGGGAAAGCCGTCCCCAGTACAAACCGAGCGATGTGTCGTCTGCTCACGTTTCTGATCCCAGCTAAAAATTCCCATTAGATCCAATTGGAATTCCTGCTGCTTTTAATTGGATCCAATTGGTTTTAGTGGGTTTCAATTGGAAGCACACTGGCCAATGGGTCTCACCATATGGAATAATTTTTCGAGTTGGAACCTGAATGGGTTCCAAATTGTTTTTATTGGTTTCCATTGGTAGTGACCAATTGGTTGTCCGAAAACCTAACTGGTACCGATAGGAAATTACAATTGGAATCTAATGGGAATTTTCGACTGGGGGGAGAGTAGAATATTCCTCCCAATATTTTTTCAGAGTTGAGAAAGCATAAATTTGTGATAGAAATTTAATAAGACCAAATTTGGTTAATGTATCTTGAAGTCTAGAGTTGTACTTTCCTCGGAGAGTACCAGAAAAACTACTTTAAGTAAGTACGGGTGCATACTCAGAGAATGTATACATGGCTTGCATTGACGTCACATCAGCCGCCATTCCTGTAGAGAGTACGGGCACAGGAATATGGTACGGAGCAATGGCAACTGGTACGGTGCCATATGACGTCACGTGCACTTTAGTATTCGCGACTCCAGCAAAACGGACGCCGCCAAGCGGGAAAACCGGGAACCAGCCGGACCAGGTCGCTCCGCGCCCCTCCGCGTCTCGTCTCTGGTGGCTTTCGCGGATACGTGTTGTCGGCGCGGTGGCGAACAATGTAATTTGACGAAGGTCCGAAAATTTCTTAAGTTTGCCTGTGTGTTCATTGGTGTGGTGAAGCCTCAGCAGATTGTTTCCTTCCATCACGTGTTTGAAAGCCCGTTTACTCCACAACACACGGACGCGTGCTTTCGATTTCTTGGATGGGGAGGAATCACGGAAAAACGTTTTGATTTCTTGTCTGTCTCGAATCACATTCAAAATAACGACTACTTGGTAACTGATAAGTGGTTTCTTTATAACGATGTAGAACAGTGGACTGAGGACGACAGACGAGGTGTTTCACTAGAGGGAACACCAGTGTTGCAGTCAAGTGAATGCGAAGGTTCGATAGCTGCTTTTCCTGAGTTTGGTTGTGTTCGATTAGCTTCAAGTTTGAGCCGCCTACGCCGGTCGGTGCGTAGGCTATTCATCTTGGCTGCTTTTCGCCGAAAAAGCCTCTGGACCACACTGAAGGAGTGGGGCTGATTTCGCAATTACTTGATTCAGGAAAACCTGCTCTCTGCATATGATTAATGAGGGAAATTATCTGCTTTTAAAAGGTGGGGGACGCGTTTTGCAAAGTTAGAAGCTGTCACGGCATTATGATCTATCGCGCCTCCAATATTTATATTACACCCCCGTCGAAGCCAGCAGCATACGTCTACATTGCTCAGGTTGACCGGCCACAAAAAATACTAATTTTCTCCGTTCAGGTTTTGAAGTCAAGTTCAATGCAGAAAGGTTCTGCGTGAATCTCCGATGAAGACTATCTTCAGCTTGTCCGCATTCGTCTCCGTGCTACCGGCTAGAACCATTTGGCTAAGTTTAAGTATAGTATCTCTCTATCTGTCAAATATACTTTTATTCAGCAGTTCACCTAATAGCTAGTTAACTAAGCTCATATTTCAACCCGGAGAATATACTAATATCGCTTTAGTGGGACATAGCAAGTCAAAATGACTTTTCGATAGCTACTTTTTTTTTATATAAGACCTGAATTGAAATACGAGTATCAGCTGCTTAGTATGGCGCCAGCGGGTTAACATGCTCCTTGGCTCAAGAAGTGCTTGCTTAATTTTCGTAATTGTCCTGCAACCTGTGTTGTTGACCGAGGAGACGATCGTCTCCTCGGTCAACAACAGTCGACTGGAGCTGTTTCTTAAAGGCGTATACGCACAAAAGCTCGATTTCGTGGACAGATAAGTCGCATGGTCGAGACATGCGTGTTAGCTGAAAATTACTTTTGGTGGAACAATTCTGTAGTCATCGCCGCTTTCCTTAGATGATCAAAACTGATTAGAGTTTATTACCGTCTCTCCGGAGCCCATAGTTTCGGTTTTGAACGAAATCTCCGAAACGAAAGTTTGGCACGAAAAGAACAGAAATCACCGGGAAAAGAAAACTATGCTCTGCAAGTTAATGTGCACCGGTTACACTTAACCGTCTCAGTTCAAATACCTATAAAATTGGGCATTAAACAAAAGAAAATGTGTTAAACTGAATGCGCCACCCGTTCAGGCGGCCCGGCCGAGCCGACGCGACCTGGACTCAGCCGCCATGTTTGTTTGGTGGTGGCGCCCCCTATAGGTCGCTGTAGTCACGACTTGAAGTACTTCCCAACACGGGAATTTTCGCGGAATAAGACGTATTCCCTTAGTAAAGCATTTGGCAGAAGCTAAGCTCGGGACAGGCCTCTGAACGCTTCTCTGAACATGTGAACAGTGTCGGAGCTTGCGAATCTGATTTTTGAGATTTATTTAAAGTGGGTTCGATCCGTTGGGCCCACGCTGTGTTGATGTTAAAAATATTTTGCTTTGTTACAATGTGTGTGTGTGTGTTTTCTTTATCACAACAAAGGATACGAAATAGTAAAGTCTGGTTTTTCACATTGTCTGCGCATTTGCTCACTTGCTTGAATGCACTCAGTTGCTTCACTAAGCGCTTTGAAGTTTTCTATAAAAAAAAAAAAATTGAAACAAATGCTAGGCGTATGTTTATACAATAATGTAGTCGTGGTGACTTCCTGAGGGAGCCGGCGCAAACCCTCGATTTGTCCGGCAGTATTGGCAGTAATGATGATTTTCATTTCGGGTGTAACCAGCTGAACATTATAGGAAGAAAGGAAGGAGATGGGAGAAAAGACAACCGACCGCCTTCCTCACTTCCTATGTTCAGCTAGTTCCACCCGAAATGAATGACCATCTAGCTCAGCTCATTCCCCTTGGATGATGATTTTCATGTTATACTTTGTCAAAATTTACTTTTGATCCGCGCGAAACTCACAATGTAGCTCAATTCGCTTTTTGGCGCTTAGATATAAGTCGTACTTAATGTGAATTAATTTTCAAATCAGAGGCGTTTCAGAAAGAGAAAGTGTACAGGCTAGCTGATTAGGAAACAACCGTTAATTCTAAACCCCTAGACAAGTAAAATAAAATAACTGATAACACGTACGACAGAAAATCTCAGAATCGCCTGACCTGTTGCGTACCATGTAGTTTGTTATTTTCTTTGTCTCTGGGTCTACGTTGCGAATCACGATTAGGGTCAATACTTCAGCTTGGGTGCGTTGGTGGTTCATGCTTACACTTCACAGCGTACAAGAACAGACCCTTCAAAAGTTCACTCGCACAAAGAAAGAACACTCACACTGCGCTGACTCTCAACTCTAGTTTTATTTTGCTTCCTACTCTTATATATAAATAACGAATTCAAGCTACGGCTGATATAATTAGGTAAATTTTCCTAAATAGTCTAACTCTTTTTTTTTTTTTATAAAGCTATTGAAGGGGTGCTAACACATAAGCTATCTAGCGTGACAATATTCGCGGTTTCTATGATTTCTCACGTTAGTTTGTTATTTCACTTTATTAAAAATAAAAAAAAGAGTTAGTCTATTTAGGAAAAGACCTAGTTATATCAACCATAGCTTGAATTAGTTTTATATATATATATATAGAGAGAGAGAGACAAAAGTAATGTGCGCAGACACAGCAGCCGTAGGATGATAAAAATAAAATTCTAACTTAATGGCGAAAAAAGTCACGCAAGAAAAAAGGGTGAAGTGCCGAAAAAAAGTTGTATTAGTTTACGGGAATAATGAAGACTAGGCACAGGAACGCTAATTACGCGGGAAACAAATTTTTAAAAAAGGACGGAGTAAAAGTTAAAACACAAGAACTTACAAAAATAAATTGTTAAATGAAAAATAAAATAAAAAATAAAAAAAAATGAATAAAAATAAGAAAGGGGCCTGACGTCAGGCCCCTTTCTTATTTTTATTCATTTTTTTATTTTTAATTTTTTATTTTATTTTTCATTTAACAATTTATTTTTGTAAGTTCTTGTGTTTTAACTTTTACTCCGTCCTTTTTTAAAAATTTGTTTCCCGCGTAATTAGCGTTCCTGTGCCTAGTCTTCATTATTCCCGTAAACTAATACAACTTTTTTTCGGCACTTCACCCTTTTTTCTTGCGTGACTTTTTTCGCCATTAAGTTAGAATTTTATTTTTATCATTATACGGCTGCTGTGTCTGCGCACATTACTTTTGTCTATATATCAACGGAAGCATTTGTCAACATTCGCCACTCTTTATATATTATATATATATATATATATATATATATATATATATATATATATATATATATATATGTATGTATGTATAAGAGTCAAATGAGCTGAAGAGGAAGCAAATACAGACCAGAGTTGAGAGTCAGCGCAGTGTGAGTGTTCTTTCATTGTGTGAGTGAACGTTTGAAGTGTGTCCGTTCTTGTGCGCTGTGAAGTGTAAGCACGATTAAGGTTTCGTGTTTTCGGTGAATATAGACGAACCCGAAAATTAAGCCCCGAGCCGGTTTTATTGAAATCAGGGGAACCCGAAAAAGCCCGAATTAGACTCGAATAAGAAAAACCCAAACTTCATGAAAAGAAAACTTTTGTTTACAGCTTTATTTTGTGTTAGCCCGGATCGTATACCCTCCAGTGAACTGTCCGCTAGGCTTCTTACTTCGAAACGAACCACACATTTTATGTCCTTCCTTTGTCTTGTCGTTATGGGGACGTTTTCCAAGTATTCGGGTCGTTCTCTGGAGGTTGGGGAATCTCGCACCCATTTCTCTATTTTCTTTCACGTAAGCTCCGATAAACGCCGCTTTTTCGTCTGACAGCAAAAACTGATGCCGAAGAACACCGAATTTGTAAAAAGAAATATAAACTTGAAGAAAAAAAAAATACCTCGCATACAAAAATAAATAATAAACTAAACCTCCAAATCACGGGCTTTATTTGTGTATCGTGATTTTGTAGGTGTATCATGTTATAGTCACTGTAGTCACTGTTGTGAGTTTTTTTTGCTTCGAAGTCGGCGGTGTTTTTTTTTTCGGGTTTTTATTTATTTATTTATTTTTTTTTGCCAATGAGGCGTTTTTGGGTGTCGGACAAAAATCGGTCTTTATTTATTTATTTATTTATTTATTTGTTTATTTTTGCATACAGGTGGCCGGTGGGCCGTGGCAGGGTGGAACATACCTTTAACAAAACAGAAAGGTTCATACCTCCGATAAAGCATTAAACAATACCATCTTTACAATATTAGATACAAAGCGCGCCCAGGGCGCAAATAAAAAAAGGTAAAAGAAAAGAGGACTAAACGCACGTAAAAAAAAGAGTCATACTCAATTTAAAACGAACAATAAATTAACAATAAACGAAGGAGCGTACTGTGTACACTACTGTACAGCACACAATATATAGATGCGTAACTTCGAAAAGAGGGAAGATAGAGAAAATAACATCCAGGCGATATGTTCACATTTTAAGCACAGTAAAAAAAACGTCGAACAGCTTCCTCGAACATCGAAACATCTTTGGCATTGCCAATATGTTCGGGAAGCAATCGTTATCGGGGCTTATGTTGAAGAAAATGGGATACGTGTATGTGATCTTTCACTCTTGAGAGTACAAGTTCGTTACCCATTTATAATAGAGACTTTTAGGAAACCGTTACCGTGTTCCACGTACCGTACTACCCAAGCCTTAAGCATGCTTTGAGGCATCCGAGTGCTACCGTGACCGCGGGGCGCGCGCTTAGAATCATGCTCGGCAGTGCGGTACTACGCGGAACAAGGGAAACGGTTTGCTAAAAGTTTCCATTGGGAAAACTTTCCGGTATCGATATAAGAAGGAAACGGGACGGAGTTTTAGTAGATCGGTCCGATACCTCTGATAACGGTACTCGATGCATGCGCAAAGTCGTAAGCAGAGTTTTGGGCATCGTTATCGGTGGTGTCGGAACGATGTACTAAACCTCTCGGTGTGGTTCCCGGAGGAAGAAGCAGTTTCGCGGACAGTTCAGAATTCGTATTCCGAATCGAAACACAAAATAAAGTTGTAGCTAAAGGTTCCTTGCCGTGAGTTTTTGGTTTTTTTTTTCTTATTCAAGAGCAGCTCTAATTAGGGGGTTGTCCGTTTTCCCCGATTTTCATAAAAACGGGCTTGGGGTTAATTTTCGGGGTTTATCGGTATTTACCGAAAACACTGAACCCTAGCCACGATAATAGTTTCACGTTTGCTATATCTAATCGGAGCAATTCATTGAGCTAGCGCAAGACGTTTTCAACTCGTGCAGAGCTGTCTGAACTAATCAATCGCGCCCAATAGTACGTGGTACTCAATGCTATACTCCGGTCCCTCCACCGAGCCTTCCTCGGACGGTGGCCCATCGGACACTGGGTTGCTTGTCTCCCCGCGGGGCTCGTCGGAACCTTCGTCCGACGCTTGCCTCTCGGAGTTGGCGTCCACCTCGTCCTCTTGGCCCCCGTCCGAGCCTTCCTCGACTTCGGAGGCTTCGGAGGGTATACCGCTCGCCGGTTCTTCGAGTTGCTCTAGCGCCCCGACCCTGGGAACCCCGCGGACGACTCTGAAGACGGAGAAGAACCAGAAGACGACAGCCGTCGTCCCGCCCTCATACCCCGCCAGGTCGCCTCCACTTGCAGAGGGCATTTCCGGACAATCCCTTCGGGTACTCGCGCGACGTGTGCGGCCGGTTGTGGTCTCCGAGAGACCCGACGCCCGCGCAATCCAAGCACGCCTCCGTTCTGGTCCAAGAGTTCTTCGGCCAAGGACGTGTGCATAGTTTCAAAGTCTGCCTATAGGGGGCAAAGTGCCGAACCTGTCTACTAAAAAGCAACCTCTCAACGACACAACGGATACCGCTGTCAATCGCAACTAGTCTTGTACTCATTACTCGGAAAAGTAATCGATAACAATTACAATTACTCTTGGTTAAAAAAAGCATTAAATTAGGTTACTCGATTACTCAATATGAAAAGTAATTCACTGTTAATTGAAAAAAGGAACCGTTACTCTTCTGATTACTTGAGTTTTTCAAAACGACAGATATTTCTGCCCGTTTGAAAACGGGCTGTTCGTACTGTCCAATATTGATTTAGAATCATCGAATTACGAGCTACATATCGTCTCAATTTACCAATTTTAGTAGACCATCCTCTGGTCCGAAACATGGTTCGAGAATTCCGGAAACTGGTAGAAACAAAGGACGCCATTAAAAAGGGAAGGGGAAAATAGAAATGGTTGCAAGTACTTTTAGTACCTCCAAAGGTAATCAGACTACACTCGTGATTACCTCGTAGTAAAAGTAACCGAATGATTACAATATTACTACAAAAAGTAATTGATGACAAGTAATCTGACTACGTTTAATCAGTACCGTACAACTTACAAGTTGCGCACGAGAAGCATTGATGGCATGTCATACTGCGATCTCTGCTTCCGTTGGAACAGACGTGTAAAAAACAAAAACAAAAAACGTTCTGTCGGATTTTTTTTCTTCTTCCCTAGCTATATTTAAATTGCAGGGATTGACCGGAACTTTGCCCACAACTGTATCTCCCCCAACCAGAACTCTTAGCCCGCTGTTGTGTTGCCTATGGCTGCCTCATTTCGTTCGGACGTCACTTGGTGCAAAGCCTTCGCTTTGACGAAAGACCGAGAGATGTAAACACGAACGAAACGCAGACCTAATAGACCATTGTATTGTATTGTATTGTATTCTGCGGCGCAATCTCTTTGAAATGAGAGTCGAAGTTGGACACGCCAAAAAAGTTAAAAAAAGAAAAAGGGAAAGAGAAAAAAGGGGAAGAGGAGGGGTGAGGTCGTCAGGACCCACCATATGTCGTCGATGACCCCTGGTGGGCGGAGGGTAACAGCTACACGATCACGGTCAAGGAGGTTATAAGTACTAGGAGGGGGCACGTTGCAATATTGGTGAAGCGTAGTCATAAAAACGATTTTGTGCCCAGCGTGACCGCGGATCTCTCTGGCGATTGGTGCGCGTGACATGTCACGTGTGAGATGGATGGTTCATTGTAGGAGGATTCCTTGCAGGCTTGCGCGCGCTCCGTCCGGTAGGTTTTATCAGATGGAAGGCTAGACTGTGGTGTATTCTAGTACACCATAGCTAGACGAAGGCTAGCTACGGTCACGTGACGTGGTCACGTTGGCCTGATAAGTGAGGAGAGTAAGGAGAAAAATGAGAAAGAGGCGAGGCGTCAAGGGAGCATGGCTTGTGGAGGCTACGCGGCCGACGTCATGCCCTCTCCTAGCCTTCTATCCTCCTTGATCACGGTGGCCCAATCGGTACGCGCTGACTTCTCGGTGCGCAAATCACCGTCGCACTTTCCACCACGCCTCCAGTCTTTGCCTAGAACAGGCCACGTGGTCATGTTCATTCGTGAAGCCGAGTGCCTGCTCGATGCGGGAATCCCCGATGCGAAATGTAGAGCGCCATCTAGTAGCGCGCCCAGAACTACGTCCGCCATCTTGTTAGCGGCCAGAAACCGAAACCAGAGACCCGACCGGCAAAGACCCCATGGAAACAAGCGACCGCGCTTCGTGCGAGAGATACGATGCCAACGATTGCTGCGTTCCGCTGCGGATGCAGCGATAAACCTTCGATTCGTGCGTGACGTGAACGCAAACGTACACAGGGTTCACCTTTTTTCTTTGTTACTTGAGACGCAGCTTTCGACAAAAAACGATCGGTGACAACGTGAAGAAACATGCGGACGTTATCGCGCGGCGTGAAGTCATTTACAACTATTGAACTGGGACCTAATCTTTTCACGAAGTTGTACCAAATTTGTTTATGACCTTCTTTTTTTCTTTTATGTACGTTGTAGTGTCGGCCTGCCTTTTTCTTGATGCGCAAGCAGCTCAATGCATGCGGACGAGACGAAGGCTGTTAAAGGGATACTGAACCAAGGAATTCAGTGTCCATAATAAGTGGCGCACGTTCTTTCCACGAGCCAGCAGCCGCCGGTGTGCGCGAGCACACGCAACAAAAATGACGTCTATGAGCTTCGGGCCAAAGGAGAATAAAGACAAGTTTTTCCTCTACACAGTGGTGTCTGGTGTAAAAGGCAAGCGATTAATTGGTCTAACAAGCACGTAACTTTCACTTGTAGAGATGAAAAGCCTGTACTTATTCTCCTTTGGCGCGAAGCCCATGCATTTCACTGTCCTCTTTGACGTCATTTTCGTTGCGTGTGCTCGCGCACACCGGCGGCTTGGTGGCTCGTGAAAAGAACGTGCGCCACTTATTATGAACACTAAATTCTTTGGTTCAGTATCCCTTTAAGCGAAGCAAAAAGACTTCAGTTTTAATAATCTACGCCACCAACCATAATTGAAGATGTGTATGGTTAACAGTGGTAGGGTTAGGTTCATCGCCGTGCTAAAACTTCGATGTCGGCGGCGGCAAAAACTTACGTTGCGGACGACGAATAAAGCAACAAGGGCGGTGCCAACTTCATTTTACAATCTCCTTTTCTTTTTTTCTTTTTTTTTTTTTGTCGGAGCCGAGGTAGAAATTTTTGTTTGTGCAAAGGAGCTCGGGGGTAGTTTTGAGAAAGTCACGGCAGTTATTCTGTCAGGGTTGAACAAATCTTCATTATGACTTAAAATAGCGCAAAACAACAAGGAAGGAAGGACGAGGTAGACAGGAAGGGCGCTAACTGACAACTGACGTTTAATACGGTCTATAAAGAAGGAGAAGAAAGAAGTTACTGGTGTTATTGCTTAAAATAAAGAAGAGTACACCCTCAAAGTTGTTATACGTAAAAGTTTAAAATAAAATGTATGAAAAAGGTGAGTTGCTGATGAGATCTTTGAGTGAAAAAAGTAAGAAATAAGAAAGAGAGAAGGAAGCAAAAATTTTTGAAACAAAATTAAAAAATTGCCGAGGTACACGGTCTGATATCGTAGATGATAAAAAAGTTGAAGTTTGAGACCAAAAAGGAGCATAAGTTTGCAGGCTGAGCACTTGTCGTCAAGTCATAAGATTAAGGTAGTAAAGTTCCTTTTGTGATAACGCGATCGATGGGGCGCTGATGCACACCGCCCCACGAGACACAATTGTTTGAGCTTCATACAGCTCGCGTGTTCTTTTGGACCTAAAACGTCTTAGGATTTTGGTTTGGCTAAACACTGGTGAGCACATGCAGTCCCTTGCATGTACTGCAAGATGGCCGGCTGGTGACGATCTCAAGGCTAAGGCATGTTCTCGTAAGCGATCAGTGATGCATCGGCCTGTTTGTCCCACATATATTTTGCCGCAGGTGAAAGGTATTTCATACACCACTCCTCGTTGGCAGTCGACGTATTGTTGCTGATGTTTTACTTTGCACTCAGCTTGCTGTGGTTGGAGATGGTTAATTCTCGGACACAACCGCCTAAGTTTATCTGGTGCAGAGAGTGCCACTTTGACTTGATATTTCGATGCAATCTTTTTTAGGTTGTGTGTAATCTGATGAATGTATGGCAGCACTGCTGGTCGTTGGTTCGTCTCTCGTGTGCGCTCTCGTTGTCCACTGTTGGTGAGTAATGATTCGGCGACTTCAAACAAAATCGAACTCGGGAACCCAGATGTCTTGAGGCGCTGCACTTGAGCTTGAAAACTCTCAGCCGCGGAATGTGTGCACGACTTTTTTAAGGCTGCACTCATTGTGCTTTTGATAATTCCTCTCTTGATGATTTTTGAGTGAGCTGAGTCGTACTGAAGCAGGCCTTTTTTGGTTCTTGGTGAGTATTTCCAGCAAGTGTGCCTGTCTTTGAGCATCAGATGAAGATCTAAAATTGAAGGCTTAAATTCGTTGGAGTCTCATGGGTGAAATTGAGCCCTTGCCCTTCGTTCAAGAAAGTTGATTTGATGGTGTGGATTATCTGAGCTTCATTTTCTATGGGTCTCTTTGTAAGAAGCACTAGATAATCATCCACGTATCTGAAAATTCGTGAAACTTGCCCTTTGGTGAGTGCATTATCAATGGCCCGATCACATTTTGAAAGGAATATGTCGCAGAGGACTGGCGCCACACAGGACCCTATACATATGCCTTTCCTTTGTAGGTAAGACGTACCTTCGTACGTTACCACGGTGGCGGATAGGTAGAACCGTAAAAGTTCTAGGAAGGATTCTACCTGTATTCCACTTTCATTTTGAAACTTCGTAATCCCGTTGGCCTCGATACATTCGTTGACGGCTGTAAACAGCTTGTTGTGTGGGATTGAGTAAAAAAGGTCCTCCACATCAAGTGAAAACCCGTATCGGCGGGCTAGTTGGTTGTCATGATGGACAACCAACTAGCCCGCCAGCTCATCTTATTGCAAATCTTCATTAATAGCTGAACATCCGCCAACTATGCTTGAGGTCAATGCTATCTGAAACCAATTTTAGCCCTTTGCAACGCTGTAAAAATATTGCCCAGGGCACAGTTTCTTTGAGAACACAGAGCGTTCCACCAAAAAACCTTCCGCCAGTAACAACTATAAAAAAACAACAACTAACCTTGAGTTATGTATTGGCGTGAGGCAGTATTTCGCTAAACAGTACGACTTCAAGCGTATTCGCATCGAAAAAAGTATTAAAAGTGTTCTCAAAGATGAAAGGCATGACGGTCTAGTCCTTTCGGAGGCCTGTGCACACGCTGGCGACAACCCGCAGTGTGTACGCTTCCACAGCGAAGGCGTAGGACTTGGTCCGCTGCTTCGACGAGGTTGTCGCCAGCGTGCACAGGCCTCCGAGAGTTTTGCCAGACAGTTGCGGTAGGTTTGTTTAAGCTGCTCGTCCATATAATATGGTCGGAAGGCGTAGAGCAGTTGCTGCGCCATAGCAGAATGCCCGGACGGCTCTCTCCGATGCCTCCACCGTGCTTCGGTACCGACGACGCTTGCCAACATTAAAATGGCGACGCTCTCAGTGTTGTCAGACCACGAAGCAATTTCGCATAAGGTCTATTGTCTATCGTAGCCAACGCTATGATCCGACCAACGGGGCCAATCAAGCAGTAGCAGAAGGCTATCATCACAGCGCTGGTAGTCTTCACGCATTTGCTACAACGTGACTAAACATAGCGCAGTGTAAATGTGCTGTAGTCCCGCGCTCTTTTCTGCGAGTGATGACAGCAAGCGTGTAAAGACGTCACGTGACTGACACGTTGACGTCACATGACGGTGAAATTTGACGTCGAGTCATGTGACGTCATGATGTCACGCGATGTCGCTTTGACACCCTATATGTCGTGGCTCCGTCATATATATCTTCTGTTTCATACTTAGTGTACAACTCTGTCAAAGCTGCTGGCGCGAGCCATATGGTGTTTGATCTAGCCTATAGCCTCCTCTATATTGACAAAGCCTGGCAGATCGCCACGAGAAGCAGCCGCCGAAATTGAAAAGGTATAGACCTTTTTCGCATAACCTCAAACCAGCCAGTAACTGACGTACCCTCGACCTGGTGCATTTTTGGATTGCCCGCTGACACAGGGTAGGTAACCGCCAAGGGTATGGGCGAAATGGCTTAAAAACGGACGTCGTGCATGAGTTAGTTCCGAGTGCTCTTTTTTACCGTGCTGCAATTTCCGAAAATCTACGGTTGTCTGGCTACCACTGCGTGGTCGTGGGATGGATAAATAATTTTAAAAAGCATCAAAGCAATAGTAGAAAGTGTGCCATGAGCACAAGAAGCTGCAGCGCGAGTGTGGCTGCAATGTTATCGAGCTTCGCATTTTCCCCAGGAATCCTTATTTATGAAGTCAGTCAATTGCGAGCTTGAATCGCGAGAGATTCGTATCAGACTCAACGTCACGTTTAAGCTCACGACCACTTCGTCTACGACAAGAGGACCAATTTTAATTCCCGGTGCAGGTGGTCCAATTAGGTTATCACTGGAAGCCCCATGGCATGTGAAAGGTATGAAAAAGTGTACATGCCACCACTCAAGATGGAGCTATCAAATGCCGAGAGCTTACCTGCATAGACAGGGGCGAATTTAAAGGGGGGGTCCGGATGTCCTGACCCCCCTCTTGATTTCTGCATGTGTAAAATTTAGGGCGTGAAACGAGGGAGAGGGGGAGGGGGTTCCTAAACAAATGGTACGCTGACCAACACCTGACCCCCCCCCCCCCCCCCCCCCCCCCCCCCCCCTCAGGAAATTCCTGCATCCGCCCCTGTGCATAGACTACATTAAACTGCTAATATATACTTCGCTGTGGAAACTCAATCAAAACACCCCACCGTCTTCGTCGTCGTTCTCTCGAGGAGGCAAGGTGATGGCCTGTGAGTAGCCAGCTGGATGCAACCGGACAAGCTCCAACCAAGTTATTGCAGCCCACCATAGCCAAGTCTAGCCAAGTTCCCCCCATACCCACACCGTTGCCTACCCAGATAGCTGTGCTGCCAGAACTAGCCAGTATTTCTTTTTCTAAGCCGCTAGACGGCGTCGTCGGCGCCGCAATTCTCAAGATGGCGGCGCCGTTAAAGAAAAGGTCTATAGAGCGGCATACAGCGGATGAGAGGAGAGCCACGTGACGGGCGCCCCGCTGGGGCGAGACGCCGAAACACACGTCCCGAGCGATGGAATGTCCGCCCGTGCTCCTCGCGTTCCTCGCCCCTTCTTTTCTCGTCGGGTGTGAAAACGATGTTTCGGGTCCTCGCCGCTGCAGAAACTGTGCGCTGACGACCAGGTTCCCCAAAAAATGCTCCGTGCTACCAGATCCTCGCGCTCCAAGTCTGCGACCGGGCACTCCATGGCTCCGTCGTCGGATTGCCAGGCTATGATCTAGCTCTAGCAGATCATTGGCATGCGTTCTGGCGCAAACGCACGCGCTCGAACCAGCATAGCTTTGACAGCGTTGTACACTAAAGGGAAGCTGAAGCGGTTTTGTATTTGAAGAAACACACTTAAATCGTCTTTATTTGACCTCCGGGATCTCGAATATAGAAATTCATTTTTAATTCGGTGCGTGGAGGCTGCAGAAAATCATTTTCAAAGTACCGCCGAAGGCCCTTCTTCCCGGAGCGTGACGTCACAAAAGGTGTTTTCGGAATCTCCGCTCTCACGCATCATCAGCGCCTATCAAAGCTATGCACGCGCACTCTCGCTATATTTAAGAAAGGGGCGGAAGAAGACGTCACGATGGGTGCCAGTGCGGGAGAATATTCGCAACTTTCACGACCTATAGGGGGCGTGGTGGCGCCTATCAAAATGGCTGTCATCTGGATGACCGTCGTAGAACAGAGGTACGAGGCGGGGTCTGCGAAGCGTAAGTAATTATAGTTTTGCTTTGTGCGAGCAGTATTAGAGCCTTACTTTATTTTTTCCCTCCAGGAAGGAGTAGGCAAGCACCTTTATTGTGAAGCAGATCATCCAGGAGCTAGAGAGCGCGATTCTCACACCGCGGTACCACCATCGCTGAAAGTTGCGAATCCCCGGCAAGGTTCCGATTGGACGCGCGGCCCTCAAGGGACACGCGCTTGGCGGCCGAAAGGTCCTCTTATGACGTCATGACTGGTAGGAGGTTATTTGCTTTCTCGCGTGTAGTTATACACTCTTAGAAAAAAAAGGTATATTCTTACACCCCCCCCCCCCCCCAAAAAAAAAAAAAAAAAGAAACTTCAGTTCGACGTACAGCGCACTGACATGGAACCGACGTTACCAACTTTCACGGGCGGCTTGATAACCGAGTAGTACAAGTTATTAAAATAACCAATGTACGTGTTATTGACTTAAAAAAAAAAACACAAAAAAACTAATCGAGGTTTTTTTGGCCTTACTGCAAAACCTCGGTGTTCTTTTTTTTTTTTTCTGTAGTCGTTGATACGTACTTTAGCTGTTTAATGAGGTATATATCACCGTTCTCAAGCCCCTCGTAAAATTTGGGACCGTCCGTTCGACGTCATCGCGCCGTAGGTCAAACCAAAGCTTTGGGGTGCATTATATGAAACAAAAGGGTGTAGGGTGACACCCTTTTTTTTTTTTTTAGAGTGTACATCTTCGGAGATAACGAACGTGATATTCAGATTCACGGGATAAAACTGCGCTAGAATCAACCTCTATCTTGTTTTATTGAAAGAAGTGTTTCAGCTTCCCTCTAAGTAGGAAACGGAGTATAGTCAAACCGAAAGAAAACTCGTTGTCAAACTACAACGGACAAAACACTCACTCACGACTACGGCGATGGCAGCTAAACTAAAACGCGGGCCGGAAGCACGGGCTAAGGAAGAAAACAAAATCTACGCGTATAAAAAAAGAGGGGGAAGAAAAACGTGGACCGGCGAAGCAGAGGACGACGTTGGTTGCAAAATGCATGAGGTCCAACAACAAAGTGCTCCCCATGCGCCAAAAGGAAGGTGTATTTATGAGAGCGCTCAGAAAAAGGAGGGAAGCGCAAGGGGAAGGGAGTCATGGCGTCCCGACTCCGCTGTATGCGTGTGAATAAGTGAACAGTCTTCGGAAAAGAAAATGCGTCCCTGTTCTCTCTTTCTCTCTCTCTCTCTCTCTCTCTCTCGCTCTCACGATGTGGTGTATATGCTCGGTGCACCGCCGCCGGACCAATAGAGGTGTGTTATGTATACCGATCGGTTGAATATTTGAAAATGGATGCTTTCCGGCCTCCCAACCTATCCCTTCGTTACCCCAATCCCACCGGAGCTTGTGTTTCATTTCCTCGTTTTCATCGAGTCCAGCCAAATGAACCTTTTAAAGGGCCCATGAAACGAATTTTGGGTTGGGATGAATGATTTTAAATTGGGACTTTACTAATCGCATATCGTTTAGTTGGCCAAAAGAAAGAGGCTAGAAAGTCAAAAGCTAGCTTTTCGGTACGAACATTTGAAAATATAGCGGACTATTTTGTACCTTCTTGCCTTCGAAAGCTCTCCGCCTTTTCACTATGATACATCCGCGGTTCCAAAAGCGCGTCACCGGCGCCAAACTGACGTCAGCAGAGCCCAGCTCACGCATTGGACACGAGAACTGCGTCACTCGGACGTATGCGCTCGTCAAAAATCAATCCGTCGACAAATATTTGGATTCGCGTTCGTGGCCAATGAGTGCCCTGACGGAACTTATCGTCACTGGGGAATGACAAGTTCTATGGTGTGCATAAAAAGCACGGTGGAAGCTAGGAGTCATCGCACCTGTGCCGAAGGAATGTCACGACCACGTGATTTCACAATTCGCATTTGAGTTGAGGATTAAAGCTAAGGAGGAAGTAGTAGGAAAATCGTTTCATGACCCCTTTAAGCTGCACTCTCAGAAAAAAAAAGAAAAAAAAAAGAGTGTAGTCTTGCACCTTTTGTCCCATATGCTACACCCCAAAACTTTAGTTCGACGTCGACGGCGTCGAACCGACGGTACTAATTTTCACGAGCGGCTTGACAGCTAAGTGGTACAACTTATGAAAATAGCTAATGCACGACTGACTAAAAAACAAGGGTAAAAAATATAGGGGTTTTCTTGGAACTCTGCAAAACCTCAGTGTTTTTTTACAGCGGAGCTGTTAAGGGCTAGGTTCCCCAGGGTCGTGTCCGTGTATGTCGACACAAACCTACCTGGACAGCTACCGCCATCTATAAGCGACGGCGGCAAGCACACAACCGGTATGGTTTCCGCCGTCGCTCGTAGATGGCGCCTAACTTTCCAGCGATAATAGAAAAATGGATAGTTGGGCGCGTTGGTGGGAATTCATCGTAGGAAACAGCGCGAAAAACAGACGACGACGAAGAAGAAGCACATAGTGTATCGGGTACAGCTCCGCTGGTCTTCCTTCTTCAACAGAGTGAAAAGCGCTGAACGATTTTTTTTTTTTTTAATGTCAAAGAAAACTGAAGAGCGTGTTGGCTTATCGATTAGTGACGCTAAAAGAATAAAACACACATTCGGTCGTCCGTACCGAATGTGTGTTTTATTTTTTCGTCAGTCTATGATACGTATACTTTACCTGTTCAATAAGTTATATCGCACCGTTATCAAGCCCCTCGTAATAGTTGGTGCCGTCAGGTCGACGTCAGTGCGCTGTACGTCGAATTGAAGTTTTGGGGTGTATTATACGCACGTTCAAAGGGTGTAATACTACACCCTTTTTTATCTGAGAGCAAGCACTCACACTGCTCACGCATCGCACAAAAGATGCGGTGTTCGCTGCAGTCATGATGACCAACGTATGTGCGAACACGCCTCAAGTACGTTCGGAACATGTTTGCTTCGTATACATACGTGTGCTTCGAACACGTCTGCAGACATTTTTTTTAACACAGAGTGTGTTAGAAATGTCTGCAGTCATGTTCGAAGCACATTCTAGCCATTTTCCGGTAATCATTTCCGCTATCCAGCCATTTCCGGCAACGCAACCATTTCCGGTAACCATCCAGGGTGTCGGTAAGCCGAATGTCAGCCAAACGATGCCGCAGCGCTGGTCTCATTGATTGGACACCAGTGCGTCTTGCTCGAGTACATCCATGTTATATCCGGGTGGTGGACAACATCACGTGTTCAGCCATACAGCGGCACTCTGCCCCGTGAAAGGAGCGCGCTTCGAGCTTCCACAAAAAAAAAAAAAAAAAAAAAAAAAAAAACAAGAGAAAGGACAGAAACGCAAAAAGAAAAAGAAAAAAAAAACACGCCGAAAACACTTAAAACGGCTTACGTGTAGAAATGCGAAACAATTCCTACACACTGCGCATTCCGAAAAGCAGCGCGCCATGTCTTCCTTTTGCACAGGGCGCTTCGGCGGTGACATCACTCTCCCCCACTGCGCAGGCGCGGCGCCTCCGCCGGCTCCACGGCTTCCGTGACGAAGCATCTGCGTTGCTGTGCTTTTCTTTGTGTCTGATTTCTGAGGCGCGTCCGCTTTGACCTTGAGCGCCCCCGCCGGCTTCACGGCTTCCGTTACGAAGCATCTGCGTTGCTGTGCTTTTCGGCAGTTTGATACTTTAGACCCATGTTGCGGATAAAAAAAAACAGGACGCGGGATGGCCAAAAAAACGTGCTTTTCGTGTAAGGCTCGTCAAATTATGAGGCGCTGGAAAAATTCAGCCTTCTGCGTTAAGTCCTTATTTCGAACTCTTTTTGTTCGCCTTCCGCCCATTGAAAAGCATGCGGGAAGGGCCTTAGAAGGCACCTGGTATCGCTGCGCCGCAGCGTTCTTCCGCACGTCTGCTTTCCTCGCCGTCACCATGGCAACGAACGCCGAATGAATGGAAGCACGCACGGTACCGTGCAACAGCAGGACAGGTTATTGCCACTTTAAAGGAGCTGTGCAACAATATTCAGTTGGAATGTTTTTCACTTTACACGAGCTTACTGGCACTAGTGGGACTCAAGGATACTCGCACGCAACGCCACTGGCCAAGAAACGCCTTTTTCGCGGTGTAATTTCAGAGACAAAAGCGATCATTTTCATTCAATCTCTCCTTTGCAAAATTTGATGACGTAAAGTGGGGATCGCAGTACACCCATATGACGATATTTGAATGCTGTTCATAGATTGGACCCGAGCATTGCGTGGGCACTCGATTTGGTCTCGTGATAATTACTAGCTCGAGAAGCATTCGGGTAGTGGCCCGTGTCCAATCGCTGCAACGACGACAATAGCCGAGCCATGCATAACAATGTCTGGAACTCAGCGCGTGTCCTGTGCTTCGCCAACACCAGCGCGTGGCTATGATCAACATTGGCGGCATATAATCGGTTCCAGGTCACGTGGCCGCTTGTTCTGGCTGCGAGTTGAGGGGGTAAACGCTGGTCATTTTTCTTTAATTTTATTCTGGGACTTCTCTTGCGTGGGGTGAAAAACGAACGCGTGTTTCATAGGTCATTAATGTCAGGGATCCGTCCTAAGCGGTATTTGCGCAAAGTACAAATATTGTTGCATCGCCCCTTTAAGTGCTACTGTGTCCTCCCCAGCATAGGCCTCTGTGGAGGCTCGTCAACGCTCGCTTCAGTGGCTCGGCATCTCGCTAAGACAAGAGAAGGTCGGCAATGGCGGCTCAACCTGGCGCGTGTGTAAAGCGTCTATTAGCCCCGTGCGCGACCGAAAGCGTCGCTGTGGTCGGCCTTCTACGATTGGCCGAACGCTGACTATGACGTCGGAAAGGGGATTTATCATCGACGGAAATAAGAGGAATGAAAGAACTTTAATTTTGACGGTGTTGGCAGTGTTCCTTTGAGAGCGCAATGATTTCAAGCTTCCACCATGCTAATAACAAACACCATCGAACTTGTTGTTTGCAAGGTAATGACGTCACAAGGGGGAACCACAGGAGGGCGCCACCAAAACTTCTCGCCGCTAATAGGCCAACGCGCTGCTTACAAAGGAGCGCTCACGAGGTGTGGGATAACGCGCAGTTTCCGCACTGCACCTGCGCAGGAACCAGGTTCCCGTGAGCGTACGCGCATGCGCATAGCAGCGCCACCGAGTGGCGTGACGTCAGCGCCGCGTGTTGGTCTGTACTATACTTCGTTTCACCTTATGTTGTACCGCAGCGAAGGCTAGAAGCGCGAGCTCATAGCATTGGCAGCTGCTCTTTAGTCACGCGAGCTTGTGCCGTCGAGATGTGCCCTAGAGCAAGGAGCTCGGGCTTGTAGCCTTTCCTGCGGTACATCATAAGGTGAAACAGAGTATAGACCTTTCCAATGTTTACAAAATCACAGTCCAGCGTGCGATCTTCACAGCCCAGCACGTGCGCGTTCGTCGCTTCGGAAAGCGAGCTGAGCACGCGCCATACGCACGAACAGTCAAAATGGCACCGGTCACACGCTCTTTTCTGGAAAGGACAATAGAAAGAAACACGCCTGAGCGAGTATCTGCAGGCTGCCTTTCGTACGATGTATTAGTTAATGGCTGACGTGCGCGACCGAAAGCGTCGCTGTGGTCGGCCTTCCACGATTGGCCGAACGCTGACTATGACGTCAGGAAAAGGGATTTATCATCGACGGAAATAAGAGGAATGAAAGAACTTTAATTTTGACGGTGTTGGCAGAGTTCCTTTGAGAGCGCAATGATTTCAAGCTTCCATCATGCTATTAACAAACACCATCGAACTTGTTGTTTGCAAGGTAATGACGTCACAAGGGGGAACCATAGGATGGCGCCACCAAAACATCTCGCCGCTAATAACCGCGATCAGGAATTCACGCGGTGTAGAGCACGCAGCGTGATTCACAACTTGCAAAATGGTGAAGGCTACGGCACCAGTGACCCAATCAGCGCGTCGGAGAGAGACACGTGACTATACTTTCTTATTAGTTGCGCCAAGTGCTCTCGAGGCCACGGGCGGGAGAGAAAGGAAAGTCGCTGTTATTGGGCGATTTCAGATGTCGACCAGCCACCAAAGGGTGGCTGGTCGACATTTTTAAATCGACTGGTGTTTTTATATGCTATTGTCTAGTGTCTGGTATAAGCGAATTCAAACTTAGTTTTGACCAGAAAAAATATTTGGGGACAGGAAAGATCGTAAGGCACGAAGAGCTGGACAGTTGCATTAACGCGCACTGATGGAGGGGGCACATTTGAGAGTGAATAACTAAAACGATAACCTTAGGATAATTCTAATACTTTTTAGACGTAAGCTATGGGTACGGCTTGCTTGTAATATAAAGTAATAATATTTATTTAAATTTGATTAATTTTTCTAAAAAATTGCCAAACATGCCTGCTTGAACGACAAATGGCAAAATTTGGAGGCCTGTATCTCATGAAATAATTTAATCATTAGTATATAATTTGCAGATAGTATTCTACTTATATATGACTATTATTTAAAAAAATAAATAAGGTATCTGAATGATACGACAGTCGGGGTATATTTAGGCAAACATGGGGAAAAAATCAAACAACGAAAAATTCCGATGCGAATAAACAAAAAGGACACCACTACCTTCGATGTTTTTTAAAAATTTGGGTATCCTGTTATACTCTATTTCGTCATTCATTTCTATTAAAAATATGTTGCATTATTTTACTGAGAAAGAAGAAACAACTCCTCAAAGTAGGGTCCTTTTTCAAAGCCTACACTTCGCAGTGCCCTATACAAGAAGTGACTCTGAGTTCCAGTTTCATGAAACTAACACACATCTTTTATATATTTTTATTCAGATGAGGCCATTGATAACTATAGAAATCGTTCACACGCACAAATTGAGGAGAAACTACTCTGTACAAAGAGCTATCATATCACGAACTAGTGATCCGAGAAAAGATCGTGCAGCCATCGGCCATTGGGAACTTTGTTTACTTTATTTTCCTACGGCACTATATGCTCCTCTCTCTTACCCTCTATCTCCATCTCTCTCTTTTATATATATATCCCTGACTTATATCTAGAATAAAAACATATTCAAGCACTCCCTTTCTGTGTGATAGTGTTCTGTGGCTAGCAACAATCATTTCCTCGCGAAGATCACGATTATGGCGCAATAGTTGACGGAAGTAGCAGGCGACACTCGTCGCTAGTTCTGGCAAGACGGCCGATACAATCTTTTTTTCGCATTTCCCACTCGCTGTCAAGGATGAGGGGGTTCGCTTCGACCAGCAAAATATGGCCGCCGATGCCTGTTTACTGAGCAGCCGTGCCTGTCGATATCTCACTCGCTGGCTTCGCGGGCGATAATATCAGGCAAAAAGAGGCACACCGACAGAGAGCAGAACCCCCAAATACTCGAGCCCCGCCTAGATACAACAGAGCGTAAACACTGTCGCCATGTTAACCTAGGAAAGGTTAACATAACGACAGTGTTTACGCTCTAGGTAAGGAAAAGCATGGCATGTGGTATGAGCCGGATCCTTACACGAGGTGCAAGGTGAGCCCTGAGAACCTGTCTGCTGCCCCAGAGTACTTTACCAAAGACGAGCTACAATGTTCGAGCCAAGGTCCCAACCAGAAGGACGTGATCTCTGGCATGCTCGACGGGGAGAGAACGTTTGTGCCAAAGCGCTTCCTGACACGCTCAATCCAAGAGGCCTTTCGTGTATACAAAGACAAGCACCCTGATTCCGGCGTTGGGCTAACGAAATTTTATTCCTTGCTCCCTATATGGGTCAAATGTATTCCACACCACGAAGTGTGCTTTTGTGTGCGCTGCGCCAATTATTACCTTTGTTTTGCCGCTGTAGAGAATGTTACCGGCTCAACATTCAACACTGATGAAATGAACTCAGCATTTTTGTGCGACCCACTAACAAGTTTGTGTCTTTAAGGAGACTGTGATCACTGCCCAAAAGGCCAGTCTCTTAATCTCGAGGAACTTCATATCCCAGAGGATGAAGAGATTGTGCTTACAACATAGAAATCCGGCGACATTCTGAAAAAACAAAAAAACAAAAAACAAAAAAAAAACAACAACAAAAAAAAAACATTGGATTTTGTCTTTTTCTTAAAAGTCGTTCAAGTAACGGTTGAAAGTTGGATATTTCACAACCATATCCGACAAACGCAAGATTCAGCAATCTACGATGAAAAGCAGCTGTATGCAACGCGGGAGCATTGTCTTTCATTTTGACTTTGCTGAAAACTGGACCATCGTGCTTCCTGAGAAATTTAAAGCATACCACTGAAGAAAAAAAAAGTTACGATATTTACATGTGTAGTGAGGACAAAAAAATCTACAAACAGCGTTGTTATCCTCAGTGAGGACCTGTGTGACGACGTCGCTCTCACGTGCTTGGCTCTAGAAAAAGTGAAAGAGTGGGTTGAAGACAACGTTGCGGTATACTCACACGTGACGTACGTAACCGATGGGGCCACCAGTCATTTTAAAGGGGCGATGCAGCGATTCTTGTACTTTGCGCGAATACCGCTTATAACGGATTCCTGGCGTTAATGAGCTGTGAAACACCCGTTCGTATTTCACCACACGCAATCCAAGTCGCAGAAAAAATTAAAGAAAAACGAGCAGCGTTCACCTTCTCAACTCGCAGCCAGAACAAGCGGCCACGTGATCTGGAGGCGATTATATGCCGCCAATGTTGATCATGGCCACGCGCTGGGGTTATTGGACACGGGCCACTACCCGAATGCTTCTCGAGCTATCGATTGTCACGAGCCAGAGTCGAGTGTTCACGCAGTGCTCGGGTCCAATCTATAAGCCGCATTCAAATATCGTCACTCGGCGGTACTCCGACCGCCGAGCTACGTCATCAAGTTTTGTGAAGGAGAGATTGAATGAAAACGCTCGCCTTGGTCCTTGAAATTACACCGCAACAAAGGAGTTTCTCGGCCAGTGGCGTTGCGTGCGAATATCCTTGGGTCCCACTAGTGCCAGTAAGCTCGTGTACAATGAAAAACATTCCAATTGAATATCGTTGCACCGCCCCTTTAAGAATCGCTTCCAGCTTCACCTGTTTGCACAGAACGATTGCCCACAAGCCCAGTGGTTATTTTCTGCTTCTGGACATGTGAAAATGCATGCGACGGAGTTGGCGAACTCGTGAAGCACCAGGCCACGCTGAACAACCGGAGAGAACGTTCAATAAACGCAATTCAGACGGCCAGGACAATGGGGAGCGTTCTATTTGAGAAACTGGGTGCATCTTGCGTATCTGGACGCAAATGAACTTGTTCGGTATCGTCAACAAAAAAGAAAAAAAAAAAAAGAAGAGCGGCTGACGGTGCGCGCCTTTCCTGGCATTCAGTCTTGGCACGCGTGGCGGCTGTGCAAGTCATCAACAGAAGGAACCTGTGACATATATGTGGCACGGACAGTCAGGATCTGGTTAGAAGAAGCTTTATTAAATGTGTACATCGAGGAAAGCCTTAGTGCAAAGTGCCGAATTCGATGCCCCAAGGACTGCTGATTTTGAATGCAGGGTTATCTTATTTATCACAGTTTTCTTCGAGGGGTATTTAACCTACTACTATTTTACTTGGTGATAGCTTTTAATCTTTATCTTATCACCATATAAGAATCATGAAACGTTATCCTCGCGCAGGATAAAATGTCTCGGCTAGCCACGATCCCTTCGTACACCGAGAGATTCAAAACTCTTACAGTCCGGCGTGGTGGCACCGCTCACCGTGAAATGGTTTGTCCCCGGAAATACATAACTAACTTAAAAAATTTTTAGCATTCTATCTTTATTTTTGTGTGTGGAAGTAACGCTGGTTTCTTTTATTTTTAATATAAATTATACCGGAAAG
Organism: Ixodes persulcatus; assembly: GCA_013358835.2. Taxonomy (NCBI): domain Eukaryota; kingdom Metazoa; phylum Arthropoda; class Arachnida; order Ixodida; family Ixodidae; genus Ixodes; species Ixodes persulcatus. The sequence continues at coordinate 255,834 of JABSTQ010009122.1, forward strand.
TAAAACTTCACACTGCGTCATCTTTTCTCGAATCACTAGTCTCTAATATGATACCTCTTTGTACGCTTGTACGCTGTATGTAAAATGCTGTATGTAGTTTCTCCTCACTTTTAGTGTGTGACCGATTGCTCTTGTTGTCAGTGACCTCATCTGAATAAAAATATAGAAAACATGTGTGTTAGTTTCCTGAAATGGAACTCAGAGTCACTACTCGTATAGGCACTGCTGAGTGTATTCTTTGAAAAAGGACCCTACTTTGGAGAGTTGTGTCTTCTTTCTCAATAAAATAATGCAACATGTTTTTAATAGAAATGAATGCCGAAATAGAGTATGACAGGGTACCCAAATTAAAAAAAAAAAAAATCGAAGGTGGTGTTTTTATTTGCATCAGATTTTTCGTTGTTTGATTTTTTTTCCATGTTTGCCTAAATATATCCCGACTACAGTATCACTCAAATACATTATTTATTTTTAAATAATAGCCCTATATAATTAGAATACTACCTGCAAATTATATGATAATGATTAAATTATTTCATAAGATACAGGCCTCCAAATTTTGCCATTTGTCGTTCGAGCAGGCATGTTTGGCAATTTTTAGAAAAACAAATAAAATTTAAATAAATATTATTACTTTATATTACAAGCAAGCCGTACCCATAGCTTACGTCTAAAAAGTATTAGAATTATCCTAAGGTTATCCTTTTAGTCATTCTCTTTCAAACGTGCCCCCTCCATCAGTGCGCGTTGATGCAACTGTCCACCTCTTCATGCCTTACATGTTTCCTGTCCCCAATTTTTTTTTTCTGGTCAAAACTAAGTGTGGATTTTTTTATACCAGACACTAGACAATGGCATATAAAAACATCAGTTGATTTGAAAATGTCGACCAGCCACCCTTTGGTCGATCTTATCTGAAATCACCCTATAGCGACAGCCCTGTGTATACCTTTAATAAGGACTGTCACGTGCTTCGCTTCTGTCGCTCTGATTAGCTCGAAGGGGCCGCGGCGTTCGCTCTGGAAGTCACGGTGAAATGAAGTATAGGAGAAGACATTCTGCTGCGCTCATTTGCATTAGACAGCGCGCCTACAGCACCAAAGTGTGGATGGCAGTGTTGAGGAATGGGCACCCCTAGAGCCAGTAAATGAGCTACGATTAGAGAATCGGCACTCTGTTCTCAGATCTGCTAGTGGGCGCCGCCATCTTGGTGATTAGAGCAGAGCAGACGCAACTTTCGACCGTCACAATTAAAAAAATGCGTCATCCTCAGCTTTAGGCACGGTGGTAGAAAGCTCAGGTGATATTGTTTTGCTCTGTCGCGAACTGTTTTAACATTTCTGGAGGGCGGAAAAACGTTTCCTTCGATTTCAGATAAAGCTTTATATAACTGGCAACCATGATTTTAGCACCGAGAGAACTGAAGTGTCGTTACTCTTAAGCGTAGCTTATTTAGTGACTCTAGGCAACCCTATCCAATTCCAATTCCATTGCGGAGAATTAGAATTTCCGACAATTCCATTCCTTTCAACTACTCAGAATGGAGACACTGGGCCCGTTCCCACTCCTGGAATGGCTGAACTCTGCCATTCCATTCCTTTAATTCCACATCGTGAAAAAATGGCCAATGACAGCCCCATTGTGTTACTGGAAAAAAATCGGCACAAAGTTGCCGAAGTTATCAAACGCGGAGACGACTGCAAAAGTATGCAAAAACATCCTCAAGGCACTCATTCTACTAAGCCGAAGGGTGGTCGCACAAAGAGCTTTGTGGCACTTGGTGTCACCGCAGACATCGAACGCGCGATCAAACGTAAAATGCTTGCGAGTCCCAAGAGACGCCAAAAATTGAAACCACCCATTTTCTTCGCAAACGGACCGTGAATACCCCCCTCAGATACATGGTTAGCGTGTTGTTTGTTTGATAAGGCCTTAAAAATGTCTAGTTCGTGCGTGGCGCAAGAAGAAAGTATCTTTCTCTCCGCTTCGAATACTCCGCTACAGCACCGCTAGTGCTCTGTTATTTTATTTATTTATTTATTTCAATACTATGAGGGCCCGGAGGCATTGCAGGTGGGAGGGGAAAAACAACAACAAAATATAGGATACAATAAAGTAAAGTACAAAAATGCAGTAAAAGATGGGTGCTGAAGGATTAACAAAACTGATTGGTTATCGCAAGTTCAAACGAATGGACTGAGGATAGGAACATTAAAGGGAAACTGAAGCGGTTCTTTATTTAAGAAAAAACACTTCAATGGCCTTCATTCGGCCTCCAGGATCACGAATATCGAGATTATTTATCAACTCGGTCCACGGAGGCTTCAGAAATTAATTTTTAAAGTACCGCCGAAGCCCCTCCTTTCTGGGGCGTGACGTCACACTAGGAGTTTTTTGGAATCTCTGCTCTCGTGCATCTTCAGCGCCTGTCAAAGCTATGCACGCGCACTCTTGCTATTTTCAAAAAGGTCCGAACGAGACGTCACGGCTGGGGTCAGTGCGGAAAAATATACCTGTCAAGCTTGCAATTGCACGCGCTGCCCACACGTGCGGCACGCGCTTGGCGGCCCAAAGATCCTAGTATGACGTCACGACTGGTCGGAGGTTTTTCGTATTTCCTCGAGTTTAGGTACATGTTCGGGAAACATGAATGTGATATTCAGATTCACGGGATAGAAATACGCCAGAATTCACCTCTAACTCGTTTTTTTCAAGAAGTGTTTCAGCTTCCCTTTAAGGATGCGGCAAGGCGATTTCATTCGGATGACGTTTTGAGAGCAAAAAAGTCAAGGTAAGTATTGGTGCGGCAGTGATGAATTCCAACTTTGAATTGATATGGGCAGTGCGAGGGGAAATATCCGGAGGAGAAAAAAGAAGCTTATCTTGTAGAGTAGGGTTAGAGTAATAAATGTTATATAAAAAAAGACAGAAACGAGATATTTTGCTACTATACTTCGTTTCACTTTATCTGCGAGCGAAGCCAAAGCTAGAAGCGCGAGACCAGCGCTTTTTGCATTTCTCCCCAGCTCGCGCGCTCGAGCAAAGCCTGAACGCACGGAGCTTGCGTGCTCGCGCTTCCAGTTTTGCCTTCGCTCGCACATAAGGTGAAACGAAGTATAACGAAAGAATAAGGGGACGAGATTGGTTAGCTTTCATGGACGACACACTGGCTGTACGATGATAGATAGAAAAAATAAAACGCGCACCGCGAACTGTCTGTGAGATTCGTCTATTAATTACCCTATATAGAGGTTTTTATTTTTATCGAATGCAAATCTTTCTAAAAAAACGCCATGAAAGCTACACAAATGCGGTTTCTGCAAGTGAGATATACGGCTAGGCGGACATTATGCTCAAGAAAGAATGCAACTAAAAGATGACTAATTAACGAAAATTCACTACTTACTTTCTTAATTAGACGTTTTATGGCGGATGTTTATATTGAATGAATGGAAGCAATTAATGTTAAAGATCAGCCCAGGTTCTTCTTGTTTTAAATCCTGGGTTGAGCACGCAGTTTGAGTTATTCATCGTAAAATTTTGCTCTGAAAATATGTCGACACCGAAACCAAACGCGCGATGCTCGCCGGAAGTACAACCGTCTTCTGACGCCGGAGAGTCACGTGTAAAAACGAAAGTTGCGTCACTTTTTGCGTCACAAAGTTCGCCAGGCACGGCGTTCCGTGCCTGGCGAACTAAAGCGGTAAGCCGCCTTAACAGCCGCAATAAATTGCTTTGCTAAGAAACAAAAAAGCAACAAAAAAAAATTGAAAGACGTTTACAAATCTTTGTAATGCGAAATTTGAGCGCAGCTCTTGAGGAGGAGGAGGGGAGGGTACGGAAGGGAGAGTATGTCCCTCCTCCTCCTCTGCTCCTCATCCTTTCCTCCTCCTCTTCTCCTTTCCCCCTCCTCCTAGCTCTTCATATCCCATCCTCCTCCTGCGTACCCTCCCATCCTCCTCCATCGTACCCTCCCCCTCCTCTTTCATACGCTCCCCTCCTCCCAAAGTTTCCCCACTAAATTTAGCTGAAACATTGACGCCACGTGACCTCAACACCAATTCAGTTTCCGCGCTAAATTTAGCGGGGAAAATGACGTCACATGACTTCGTGGCACGTCACCCATGAACAAATTCAGTTTCTCCGCTAGATTTAGCGGGAAAGTTGACGTCACGTGAGCTCGAAACCAATTTAATTTCCGCTAGGTTTAGCGGGGCGGTTACGCCGACGCCGACGCCGACTCCGCGAAACGCGGAAACGGGCGCCTAAAAGCTGCGCTCTAAAACAGTGCATAAAAAAAAAAAAAAAAAAAAAAAACGGAGGGCCAGATGAAGAAGCACACGAACACAACGCTGTGGTTGTCCTCCTTTTTCTAGTCCACCGTTTTCTCGCCCTGTATTTTTATTTTATTTTTTTTTAGTCAAGCGTTGTGCTAAACCAGCTGGCTCAACTTTACGCCTTTGTGCACATTTTTGCAAATATTTGTATATATTTTTACCTTTAACAAACGAGCTAGGGTCGCATTTACGTCAACAGCACTACAAGTCACTTGAATATACTGTGATGTCTGCCATGTAACAGAAATTTCGTAAAAATAGATGATTAAAAAAAAAAGTTCTAGCAGAGCGTGGTTTCGATCCACGGACCTCTGGGTTATGGGCCCAGCACGCTTCCACTGCGCCACTCTGCTACGGGGTTTCATGCAGTTTGTTTTCTTCTTTATTGCATGGAAGTGGGTACGATGAGTATACAGACTACTTTTTTAGGTCAATCTCTTATAAGATCATTGTTTTTACATCAAAAAATCTTTTATATGTTGGAGAGTATTAAATAAAGGTACCCATTCAGGTACAACAGTCTGGGTTTCATAAACACTTTTGATGCGGGTAACAAGTTCAATGAAATGAAGTCTTGCAGTCTTAGGGTGTACGTTCTCGTTTCTAATGTCCATACGGGACTTCCACATGCTGTATAATGAGAGCTGCATTACAAGGTCATAAGGGAAGGCGTCTCTAGAGGACACAGGTAGAAAACGAATGGTAAACATAGTGATATCAATATATTTTTTTTTTAAAGTGCGTTGCAGAACATCACAGAAAAATACAGCATCCCAGCAGTGGATGAAAACGTGCTCAACTGTTTCTGGCGATTTATATAGCGTACAATTTTCTGACCATGGAACGAATAAACCTTTTCATCTGAGCCATGATTTTGTAGGTAATACTAAACAATGTAGTTTAAAAAGAAAGTTTTTGCTGCGGGTGGGATGCACATCTTTTTAACTCGGCATAGGACATCGCAATTGAATCCACCGTCAGTCACCGTTCGGTAAATTGGTAGAGGAAACAGGACACTTAAAAGATCTCTTACCAACTTTTTCCGCGTTACACTCGTTAGGTAGTCTCTAGTAAATCTTACCGATAAGAACTGAAATGCCTCGACCACCTCTTTTAAATATCCCACCAGTACAGTTTCTTGGTATCCACCCGAAGATACAATATAGTCAGTGAGAGAGCTTCCCAGTCTATTCTGTACTATTTCTACTATTTCTCGAAGAAAGGGATGCTCTTGGTCTCTTAGAAAAAAAAAAAAAAAAAAAAAAAGCGGGAAACCAATTGGCGAACAAACATATGTGGAAGTCCGATCCCTCCGTCAGGTACACGGCGAAACAAGTTATCTCGACGCATTGGTTCCCAAACAGATTTCCATACAAAAACGGCGACCGCCCTATGCAGCCTTTGTATATTTGTCCGGGCACAATGCAGTACCTGTAGAACGTACCACAGTTGAGCCGCCAAAAATACGTTACAGACTGTGGAACGGGCGAAAATTGACAATCGTTCGCCACTCCAGACCAGTAGGTCCTGCTGTTCCGGAAGTGTCTTAAGGGCACTCCGAGATAGTCGCAAGGAATACAACTCCACTGCATGTCTTCGTATTGTTCAGGCGTCGTGGCCCACGCTCCATGCCAGAATCCTCTGCACTTCTCTAAATTCACTGAAGCCCCAGTAACCTCACAAAAGCTACGTGTGAGTTCAACAGCCTTGGTCGCACTTTTCTTGTCTCTGCAAAAGTAGGCAATATCGTATGCATAAGCTAGTACCTTAATTTCGGTTTTGCATAGAGTGAAACCGTGGACGTCTTTACTTCTAATTATACTTTGGCATAAGGGTTCCAAGTACAAAGTAAACAGTAAAGGAGAAAGGGGCAGCCCTGCCGAACTGAAGAACGCACTGGGATGCTCTCTGTGACACTGTTATTTACGATTAAACTTGTGGAACAGTTGCGGTAAGACATTTGAACACCCTGAAAAACAATATCTCCAATATCAACGTGCGACAAAATCATGAACAGAACGGTATGACAACACGGTCAAATGCTTTCGCTAGATCAACTTGGAGCATCGCAATTTGGTCGTTATTACTTGTGACGCACTCTAGTACACTTCTTGCAATGTGAACATTGGTCTGTATAGCCCTCCCACGAATCCCACAAGTCTGGTGATCACCGATTAAATCACAAATAACATGTTGTAATCTGTTAGTCAAAACTTTTGCGAAGACCTTAATCTACATTGCATAACGTGATGGGTCGATAACCACTCACGTGCAAAAGTTTGGTTTTGTCGTCAGTCTTTGGTATGAGAATAGTATGAGTATGCAGAAAAGAGGGGGGTAACGTGTTTGCCTTGTAAGCCTCTTGAAAGATCTCTAACAGAATAGGAGCTAAAGCATTTTTACGCAGTTTATAAAATTCCCCTGTGATACCATCCGGACCAGGAGTTTTTCCTTTCGGGAGGTCATCAATGGCTTTTTCTATTTCTTGTAAGCTGATGGGTTCCTCTAGCCCCTTTCTGCACTCCTAGTCTAATTTCGGCAGTAAACCTACCAGTTCCTTAAGGTAGTCGTTATCTACCGATGAAGCACTTTTCCCTAACATCTTCCGGTAATGTTCAACAAAGAGGTGGGCTATGGTTTCCTTATTTGTGATTATTAAGTTATTATCTTCTATTTCCGTAATTTCTTTAGTTATGGCATACCACTTCTCCTCCTCCATTGCTCTCTTTGTAGGATGTTCTCCCATAAGATACTTTTCTGTGCGCGTGCGCACAACAGCTCCTTGGTAACGTTCCAGGTACAATGTATCTAATTCGGCTTTCATGCGAGTTATGTCTTCACATCCCTGTCCGGGGTTTGTATATTCAAGTTCGACCAAGCCGCGCAAATTACGTAACAGTGCTTTTTCTGTTTCTGACTTCTCAAATTTCAGAATACTGCTCCTCTCAATTGCTAACTGTTTTAAATCTTGCTTATATAGTTCCCATTTAACAAAAATGTGCTCAGACATTTCTCCTACTTGTTTTAAGAGGTCATTAGAAGTGGCCAAAAAAAATCCATCTTTTAGTAGTTGGCAGTTGAGTTTCCATAGCTTCCAGTTTATTGCCTTTTTTTTTTATCTTCTTCCCTACTGTTAACGAGACCACACAGTGATCAGTGAAAAATACTGGATCCACCGTATAACTCCCTAGACAGTTGATAAGGTCTACGGAACAATAAATTCTATCTAGGCGTGCGTGAGATGAGTTCTGAAAATGTGTAAACTGCAGTTGCTTTCCTCCTTGTTGAAATGAGGCTGCGTCAAAGATATTGCTCTCGTCAACCATATTCAGCAGTATTTGTGCGCTTTTGTCAATACGCGATTTAGTAGGCGTCCTGTCTGCTTCCTCACAAACACAGTTGAAATCTCCTAGAAGAACTACCAATTTGTTACAAATTAAATAGGGCCGTAGATGATGAAAGAACGCTACTCTTTGATTAACGTCATTTGGTGCGTAAACACATATTACACGCCAATATACGTCAGTAACTCGAAAGTCGCACATAATGAAGAGCCCACAAAGATCTGTCGTGACCATTAATTCAGATAACTGAAAAGACTTCTTAATAAACAGCATGACACCGCCAGACAAACCAACAGCATGGCTAACACATATTTCATATTGAGGGAGGAAAATATTCAGGGCATCTTCTACTTGTTCCTGTGTTGACAATTTTGTTTCTTGCAGTGCCACAAAGTCAAAATCCTTATCGTCAAGGATACGCTTTAAATGATATTGCTTTTTGCGGGAATTGAAGCCTCTAACATTCAAGGTCATAAAACGAATGCCCTCGTGAGAAGGAGAAGGGGGAGGAAGTAGGGGAGGTATGCGGGTGAGGGGAGGGGGGGAGTGGGGAGGAGGGGCTATATTATCATCTAGCGCGCAAGTGATGTTTTCCGCTTGCTCGCGACGATGTCGGGCGGTACCTCTTTTTTTCGTTTGCTCTCATTAGTGCTCCTTTGATGTGCTGTGGGTCGTGTCCATGGTGGCTTCAGGGTCATTTTTGTTGTCGTAATCCGTAGGCTTGTCTGCGGGGTCCGCCGACTGCCTCGGTGCTTCCGATGGTTGCCGAGTTCTCTCGTCCTTCCACTCCTGTGTAGATGGAGCTTCACCTTCCGTCGCTGGGCCGATTTGAGGCGGCTCGATGTTCTTCTCGGCCGACGCCTGGCACTCGTTGGGACTTGGGGGCGTGTGTTCTGCAGAGACCTCTTGGGTGGGAAGGATGTCTCCACTGGCATCCACAGCCTCTGAGATGTCCATCAACTGCTCGGAGTTGGAATCTGCTTCAGCGCCGGGGCCTCGAAGTATGCTTGCGTAGCTGGAATAGCAATCGTCGCTTTCGTGTCCGTATCTGTTGCATCCGGAACATTTTGGAGTACGGCATTGCCATCGAATGTGGCCAACTCTCTTGCATCTCAGACACAAGGGCGGCCCTCCGGACATGACTACGAGGGACTGCGATCCGGCGACTTTTAGCAGATGAGGAATGCTTTCTAATGTCGCGGTGTCGTGAAGAGTCATGCAGACCTCTCTGTTCATTGTCTCCGTGTTCTCCATCCCGGGAACGCGCCACTTCTCTCTCGCGACCAGGGATTTCCCCAGACCCCCCCCCCCCCCCCAAGGGGGGGTTTAGACCCCCCCTCGTTTTTCCGAAGGCACCCCCTTAATTCACAACGACTCCTATATTCGCAATGCCCCCCCCCCCTTTAACCCCCCCAAAAAAATTTAGACACCCCCCCTGATTTCAATTCCTGGGGAAACCCCTGCTCGCGAAACTCCGCACCGTTCCAAAAGGCGCCTAGGCTTCAGCGACATTTTCTCGTCTAAGTGCAACGGTAACCAGAGCAGTTTGATCTTGACATCTTTCGAATTGGGATCAATAATGAGGCACTTTTTTTCCTTTTACCTTGCGTTCTTTTACCGCTTTTGGATTTTCCGCGGCTGCAGGATTTGCCATCGTTGCCATCCAGAAGTGGCTCATTTGAAACTGCCCGAGGGACAGCACCTCACTCAGATCAATCACATCTTTCAGACCGTCGCGAAAGTCCATCGCACGGTACGGATGACCAGTGAGGTCAGCATGAAGAAAGACAGAGTTAAGGCACAAAGCCGCCGGCGGAAATCGTGGAAGCAGGATTCGGTACTCATCTTGGCTTACCGCCTGAGCCTGGGTATTTCCTGGGCCTACGGGTGTCGTCACAGTGTTCCCCGGGTGCATCATTCGTAGATCGTTATTGACATTTAAACATGAAGTACTGGGGTTTCCTCGGCCTGAGGCCGATTGATGATTTTCCTTGGAGATCATGAAAGCCCGACTGTTCGAAGCGGCGTCTTCTTCTTTCTCCAGGTTTCACGCAGTTAGCGGTGTCAATCTTCTACACGTTGAATACCCTGAGACCTGCACGTGTTCTGTGGGTGGGTGGGTGCGTGCGTGCGTGCGTGCGTGCGTGCGTGCGTGCGTGCGTGCGTGCGTGCGTGCGTGTGTGTGTGTGTGTCTGTGTGCTTTGTATTTCACGAATTTTCTAATTACGCTTATAAACCGGAAACTGTTTTTTTTTATTATTTTTTATTACCTGATTTGTTTGCAATACTCCGTTTTCTAAATGCCACCTTGATGGGAGGAGCACAGTTTGTTCGTGCTTCTTGTCCGGTTTTCGAAAAGTTTTGCGGGTACTTAGCGTATTCCCATGGTGCTTTTGTATCAGTCCACCTCATTTTCCATAATAAATTTGTCAGTTTTCATGTTTTTAATTGACGCGTAATCGAAATACTCACGTATCGAGATATCTTGTGGCGAAAGATGTTGAATAACCTGAAGCTATTGAGCACGTGGAAGGATGACGCCGCTGTAGTCACAATTCTTTTTTTCGATCACTTCTTTGTTGCGGCGACGTTGAACCAAATCCTGGTCCTATGAGTGCAGAGCAGTTGGCCCAGTTCACGCAGATGTTTCACCTGTTGAACGAACTTAATTCTCGGTCACAAAGGTTTGAGGCGGGTCAAACAGAGTTGAAAAGTTCCATTGATGAAGTAAAACAGGGTCAAAAAACTATCGACGACAAAATTACAAATATCGGGGAAAGACTTACGTCTGTTGAGAATAAAGCGGGAACAATGGAGAGTGAACTGGATGCACTGCGACGGGAAAACAGAGATCAGAGGAATGTTAATGCCGCCTTGCACTCACGACTGGATGAAATGGAGGATCAATCCAGGCGAAACAATCTACTTTTCTACGGAATTCCTGACAGTGTGTCTGAAACGTGGTCACAGGCGGAATAAAAAGTTAAAAACGCGTTGGCGCTTTGCTTCGACAGGGGTTCAGCTGAGTTGACTGCCAACATGCTGTCATTTGACGTCGAGCGTGCTCATAGATTGGGACAGTTTTTTGCAAACAAATGTAGACCAGTGATTGTCAAATTTTCGTCTTTTAAAACGAAGGAACAGGTGATGCAGCTCAGAGCCAAGCGAAAGTTAAACTGCATCGGCATTAGCGAAGATTTTTGTCCTGCGACACGCTTGGCTCGAAGGAACCTAATCAAATTTGGAAAGACTCGGAGTTTCACCTTTAAGCTTACTTATAACAAGTTGTATGTAAATGATAAGTGTTATTTTTATGACCAGGAGCTAGACCAGATCTCAGAGCTCTCTCGACCACGACCCTCCCGTAATTTGGCGCAACAATCATCAAGCTCTGAGGGTGCGCCCAGTGCACCCACATCACTTTAGCGGTCGGCGAGGGGTGGTGATCGTAATCTTCCCTCGCCTACTATGTCCAGTGCCTCCTTAGTACGTGATTTTTCTTTTTTGCTTTGTAACGTCAGGAGCGTTATCAACAAGCGCGACGCCTTGTCTGCTTTAATTGACACATGTCTTGCCGATGTTGTGGTCTTGACGGAAACTTGGCTATCCGCAAAAGTAGATAATAGTGAGATTTTAAATTGCCAAAAGAAGTATCGATTTTACAGATGTGACAGGGGAACTCGGTCTGGGGGTGGCGTTTTGATAGCGGTTTGCGACGAGTTAGTTTCTTTTGGTGTGTCGCTTGCCTCGCCTCTAGAATTAACTTCTGTGCGCATTCGTCTGAACCACAAGGACGTAATTTTTTGCGCTTGTTATCGCCCCCCTAATTCACCTTCTGGATTTTCTTCTGATCTACATGATGCTTTGAATACATTACACGTAAGGTATCCGTCATCGCCCATTTTTGTTCTTGGTGATTTTAATTTTCCCAACGTTTCCTGGGACGCACCTATTCCCGTAGCAAGCTCCGGCTCTGTTGAGTGCAATTCCTTTCTTACTACATGCTCGGATTTTAACTTGACTCAGCTCGTTAAATGTCCAACCCGTACAACCCCGACAAGTGCCACTGTCCTTGACCTAGTATTCACTACCCATTCAAATCTTGTACAATCACTTTCAGTTTTTCCAGGTGTAAGCGATCATTCCGTCATTCACTTTAATATTCCGAACAGTTCGCCTCGCAAATGTGCAGCTTCAAAGGTATTTAGAGACTATAGTAGGGCTGACTACACCGGGATTAATAATGAACTCGAGATATTTTTATCAGATTTTCTTCAGATATTTTCTGAGCAATCATTGGAAGATAATTGGTGTATGTTTAAATCGAAAGTAACTGAGCTTACTAGCCGTTACATACCCCTTCGCAAAATTAGAAATACACAGTCACCTTGGTATACACCAACATTAAAACGGTTATCAAACAAAAAAAAAAGCGCCTTTTCCGACGAGCCAAGATATCAATGATCCCAGAGAGATGGGCAGCTTATCATTGTGCAGAGGATGAGTACGCACGTGCACTGTCTCTCGCCAAACATACTTTTTTTAATCAAACCCTTCCATCGCTACTGGAAACTAATCTGCGTAAGTTTTGGCACGTTGTGAACGGAAATGAAAGGAAACCAATTGAACTTGCTACGGATAGTGAATCGGTCGTTCCTAGGGAAAACTGCTGCGTTGTTTTGAACTCTGCATTCTCATCGTCGTTTGTTAACAGCACGCCATGTATGTTTCCCGATGTTCCTGTTTATGATTTTATTCCGATGGATCCAATAGTTATTGACTGGGCAGGCGTAATGAAATTAATTCAAAATATGAAGCTTTCCTCTTCTCCAGGTGATGATGGCATTAACCCCAAATTTTTGAAGAACACCGAAGTGTATTCATCTATAATATTGTCGAAGATTTTTGCACAGTCATTAGAATCCTGTACGCTCCCGAACGACTGGAAGGTAGGAAAGGTGGTTCCTCTGCACAAATCAGGTAACACTCATTGTCCCAATAATTATAGACCCATTTCATTAACCAGTATACCGTGCAAACTCATGAAACATGGCATATACTGTCATATGGTATCCTTCCTCGAAACTAATTCTTTTTTTAGTATGCATCAACACGGCTTCAGAAAAAATTACTCATGTGAAACTCAACTACTCGCCATTACTAACGACTTATTCTCTGCTGCAGATCACTTAGTCACTGTTGACTGCATTTTCATCGACTTTTCTAAAGCATTCGATAGTGTCTGTCATAGTCTGCTCCTCTATAAATTAAGTAAACTTAACATGGACCCTAATATGTTTAAATGAATAGAATGCTTCTTGTCTAATCGCACGCAATATGTAACCGCCAATGACCATAACTCCCCTCACTGTCCTGTAACGTCCGGTGTCCCGCAGGGGTCAGTGCTAGGGCCCTTGCTTTTTCTTATTTATATGAACGACTTACCTAGCTGCATTTCTTCATCTATAAAACTTTTTGCCGACGACTGTGTTGTTTATTGCAAAATTCTGGAACCTGCTGATCATTCTGCTCTTCAGTCTGACCTCGATAACATTTCATTTTGGTGTGACACCTGGCTAATGAAACTGAACCCTGCCAAATGTAAGTCAATGAGAATTTCACGTCATTCAAATCACATCCTACCGTGTGACTACTTACTTAACGGTGTTCGCCTAATGCAAGTTTCGTCCTACAAATATCTTGGCATTATCATTTCTGTTAACCTTTCATGGCAAGATCACGTCGACTACATCACAAGTAATGATAATCGCGCACTCGGGTTATCTACGGCGTAATTTTTCTTTAGCCCCAACTAACTTGAAACTCATACTTTATAAAACTTTAGTGAGGTCAAAGCTTGAATATGCATCATCAATCTGGGACTCTCATATTAACTCCCTTATTCTTCAAATAGAAGTCATTCAAAACCGTTCCGCGCGTTTCATCTTCTCAAATTACTTTCGAACTGCCAGTGTCACTTCTATGAAATCTAATCTTAACTTACCCGATCTTTCATTGCGTCGTAAACTATCTCGTCTTGGTCTCTTTCATAAGGTTTATCATTTCAATTCTGTACTCAGTGACTCTCTCTTTCTGCCACCATCGTACATTTCTTCCCGCAGCGACCATCAGTTCAAGGTTGGCGTCCCAAGCAGCCGCACCAATTTGCACTTCCACTCATTCATTCCAAAAACCTGCACAGACTGGAACCACCTCCCCGCCTCCATCGCTTCAATCAGTGACACCGACCGTTTCAAAAGTGCCATTTCCAACCATTTTTTGTAATCCCCCTGCTGTGTTTATGTTCATGTTCTATTTTTTCACCACTCCTCTCTGTAATGCTTCGGCCTTGAGAGTAAATAAATGAAATGAAATGAAATGGCGGGGCGTATCTTCCAAATGCCCGCGCCTCCATGCCGCCCGCCCCGTGCTTTCGCTGTGCACACGCGCTTGAAGTGCGCGCGAAACGCCGAAGCGCTGTGGTACGTTTACACCTGAGAAGAAATCCGCTGCCGCGGGAGCGGATTCGCTCCCGGCGGCGGCGACGACGAGCGGGATTTCCTTCGAGCGGCGGCGGCGGCGCCGGCTGCGGCAGCTGTTCTCGTAACATCCCGGAGGAGGGGCGAGATTTCCCACCTCGACTCTCTCTCCCGGGCAATCCCGGGCGTTGCAGCTCCCGGAAGAACGCCTACTCATGACGTAGGCAGCGTCGCGCTACGCAAGAATGTCACTTCCGGTCAGCGAAACGCCTCGTTCGGCGGCAGAAATAGATCCCGGACCTATACGGCTCGCCGCCGCGTTTTCGCCAGCGTTTCGCCCCAGCGG